>KK502448.1:592236-617916 GCA_000688735.1 Glossina austeni
CCCTACAAACGCACCCTGTTTGTTTTTATTTATAAAAAAAAAAAAAAAAAAAAAACACGAAGAGAGAAATTTATTTTGATTTTTATCGCGCCAAATGTGTTAACCGTTCAGAGGCGCGGGAATCAAAAGAAAAAAAATAATAATTATATATATATGTAGTAAGCGGACTCGATAGCATATAACAATAAATAACAAATTATGACTTTATAATGTACACACGTTCAACATAAATAAAGTCTACAATTAGGTGAATTAGTTCTTGATGTTTATTACAGCATACTTTTTGGCAGAGAATGCTTTTTCATACGAATCAATAAAACACTCCCTAATGGAAAATTGAACCGCATAATGAATGGATTTTGTACTTTTCAAAGTTTTTTTTTTGTTGCAATTATAGCTCCGAGGTTATATATTAGTGCTAGAATTTAGCAAAGCATGTTTTTGTCGAATGATTTTATGACTCATTCTGCGGCGGTTTTGTGTTTCTTTTTTCTTGTTTGCCTTTTTTTGTTCTTTTCTAGTTTCTCTCTTTCGAGTGCTGTTGTTCAATTTAAAGAGCTAGAGTTTATGACCATATGTGCCCGCATTGTTTACATATAAAAAAACATGGCTATGCTCAGTTTAGTGTACTCGTGGCGGGGTGGTCACTACAGGTGTAGCTTTTAATAGCTTTTACCCAAAAATTTTATGTCAGCATGTTATGAGGTTTCACTTGTAGCCAACCAAACAACACATACAAAGAGGTACAAAATTGGCTTACGTTTCTAAGTGTCTTGTTTCACTTTTGACTATGTTTGCGCTGCGTTCGTTTTGCTTGGGTAATATCAAGGGATTTATTTTTTTTTTTTTAAAAAGGTAGAATGTTTGTATTATAGGACAATAGGTAAAAAAAAGTTTTTTTTATTTACTTTTTATCTGAAGTAAATTATTGAGGTCAGACAAGATAAGACGAAATTTATAAATAAGAAAAATTTTTGATGTCCACTGTCTATTCTACAAAAAATTAGATGAAACATTTACGCATGTGGTAAACATCAAGAGAGTTTTTAATCTTTGTCTTGAGTGTTAAAAGGAAAACACTTAATTCTGAAGCGAAGGACTTTAATGTTCGAGTTATCCTTAGTCCGGTAATTCTCAGGCCTCTGGTACGATCATCCTTTGCTTTTCGGACATATGGAAATCCACGATTTCGTTCATGGCGTCTTACAAGAGTAATTGGATTCTATTCCAATTCGTAATGCAGCATAAGGATTAGGAGATAGTCAGGAACGTTTCTTTTATTTTTGCCCTTCGCTTTTACTATACCATAAAAAGCCATAATTTGCGTCCTTAGTACATTGATCTGTCTTCAGTGAAGTTTCAAAGCAGGGATGGCCGCTTAAAAGTAAGTACAGAAAAAATAATAAGCTGTATCACGGCGTCAGGAGTACTGCCCTATAGTTTTTACAGTATCATGTGGGCATTTTTCATGGGTGGAGCGATTCCAAATGTGTTCGAAATGGAATAAAAACATGCTTAAGGGGGCCTTAAAAATTTCAATACCTTTTAATGAATAGCGTAAGGTACCGAACTGGTTCCACTCTACAATGTTGCGCAGCTTTATTTGACTTAGTCCTTGAGACCTCATTTTTATGACAGCGCTCCCTAATTATAGTTTCGTTTGAATTGAGCGACTTATAATACCCTACATTCGGGTAACCCCCACAAACCGCGCAACGGCTAATAGTTCTAAGACTTGTGGGCAATACTGTCTCTGAATCGTTCTCTTATTACTCCCAGTTGGGCTTCTTAATCCTTACTAATTCTCATTATACTTACATGCATTTGTATGCTTATGTATGTGTGTACGCTTATGTGTACGCGTTGTGTATATGCGACATTTGGTGGAAGTCATCCCGGAACCTTTACGGATCGTTGCTCCTAATATATATAATCCTACATCCCCCATTCTCAAATCAGATAAGTAGTATGGATGTCGTCTTGTCTAGATTTACTCAAAGGTATGCCGTAAAAAACTGGCACATTTTCGCTAATGTTACGTATCCTTCAGCATAACGATGTAATTTTGATTTGTAATAATCTGGAACTGTTGCCCACACTGGACACACGAAGACAGTACGCTTCGTGGTCGCATGCATTGTTTGTTCAGCGGTTTAAACGGCAAAGATAACACGTGAGGGACAAACGTGCGTTAAGAAAAGATTACTTCTTCATGTCTTCTACCCACCCGCTCTTCAACATTACGAATTAAGTTATAGGTCCACTTCCATTTCCATGTAGGCCACTCCATTAGCATATTCTCTCCATGATAAATGTTTTTAATCTGCGTATGTCGTTATTATCTTTTTCGGGTGCAGTTACCGCTTTAGGAGCAAACCGCGTGGTAATATCCCTACCAGGACTGCTACAATTAAAGTTGAAACTCTATGGTAGGCTCACACTGTTCTCAGCGTACGAAGCTTTTGAGCTGCCCAGGTGTTCACAGTACCGTATACATTATTAGAGCATAGGCAGCGTCGAATATGAGTTTTCGCCTAGCCTGCTTTCGCCCATTCGTGTTTGTATGTATGCATATTTACACACCTACGTAAGCATGCGTGTATGTAGATAATGATAAATGCATACGTATATGTGCAGTAAGCACTTTATGGTGCACACGTTTGCATTACTATACCCGCACTTTTCGTAGAAGTAAAAAGTAGAAGTAAAAACGCGCCTAAATTTGTTTTGAAAAGTACATTTTTTCCTTTTTAAGCAAGAAAGAAAGAAATTACAAACCGTATAAATAAAAACTATTTGCTTTTTACGCTCTTTATATCACTTTATACACTTAGAATATCATAAATCACTTGAACTCTGTAGTTGTTGTATTAACTGACATACTTCCGGTTTTTGTTTCCGCCCCGTATAAAATCATATAAAACATTCCCAACAGCTTTACTTACCAGACAAGGAAAATCGTACAAATTAAACAAAAAAAAAAAAAGTCATGAAAAACAACGTTAAAGGGGGAGATTTGCATTTGCATTTTATGGCTTTAAAAGGTGAAAAAATTTACACTCTAACTATCCGTTTATAGAGAACTAAAAATAAAACTAAAAGCTTGCGTTTAACTACGTAGCACGTACGTACGTTTTCTATCTTTTTTTTTTCAAGTTTTTTTACAATTCATTAAAGATCATAAAAACTAGTTTATGTTTTTTTATTAACTTAACTCTTAATACATAGGCGAAGAATTTTGATTAAATTTTAATCCTATAAGTATATTAAAAATATTTTTTCTTTTTTATTATGTACACAACATTTTATATCCATAAAAACGAATAGGTGTACACTAAATTTTTATGTACAGAAACATTAGAAGTCTTTTATAATATTTAATAGTAAGACTTTGTGTCAGTTTCCTTAGATCAGTCCTCTGTTTTTTGAATTTTAAACATAGACAATAGATTACAACGAAAGATTTGAACTCAGTAGTTATGTATTTCTTTGTTCATTTTTTGTGTTCATTCTTAAAAAGCAGCCCTCTGTTCTTACAAAGTCTCCTACGCTTGCTTGATAACTAGAAGAACAAATTCGACTATGACCGAACCTTTTATATTTATCATGTTTATCCCAAAAAAGAATAACAAAAAAATGAAAAAATAAAAAAGCCACGTTTTCATACTCCCCATTATTGGATGGGCTCGGGAGATTTTTTCCACTCATGTGCAATGTGTGGAGAAGTTTTCGTTGGTAACCTTTTTTTGTCTGAAAATAGTTTACAAAGGAACCTAGCAACTAGGAGTATTTAGGTTACAATGTAGGCTTCGCCAATCTTTAATATCAACCTGCAAGGAAGGACTTCCAATTTCTCTGCCATATTCGAAGGCGATATGTACATTCTTCCGAAAGGGTAAATGTCTGCCACGTATGTTGTACATGTTGGCCACATAAATTGGATATGGCCAGATGAACAGACGGGCAAGTTCAGGTGGGTTCAGTCGGAGTTTAGCACTAATCAAAAGTCTATATACTTGAAGCTTCTTGCGGGACTCGACACAATTTTGACAAAAAAAATGGAATATTGGGTGGACGTGGCCGAATTTTTCCATTTTTGTACTAAAAGTACTATAAGGTCGGTCATAGAACGCGCTTGAGTTTTCATGCTCACACTTCCGAGTTTGCGAGTAATTGAAAAAAAACAATTATGTTTTGCTTTTGAACTTCGACTTCATTATAGAGGCTAGAAGAATATTTATAACAGGTATTACACAGCGAACGGACGGACTTGCTTAAAACAAGTTCAAAATTTAATGATGATCAAGAATATATATATACTTTACAGGGCCTACAGAGCTTCTCCTTCTGTGTCTTGTAAACGTTTCAATTAAATGAATATATTTTTTGGTAGTGAACGGTAGGGTATAAGAAAATGATTAAAAATAATTACTATTAATTTGGTATAAATAGTTAGTAGAACCATTCATTGTTTATCAGAAACAAGAAAGAGCACTACAGCGGTGCACGGCCCGCCGGTAAATTCCGTACACTATCCTACAAGTATTCCTGTGAAGATATTTTAAGATGTAGCGTCATAGGGGAAGTGGTCAAAAAGGTGGTTGCCTAACCTAAAACATTTTCATTAGCATTCGTTTTTGAGCCAAAATTCGTCAGCATATCCAATATAATCAGAATACGCAATAAAGCAACACGGACAGGTGGACAGACAAGCTTAAATCGATTTAGAACTTTGTTCAGAAAGTTATTCTACAGCGATCGATATAATAAAAAGTGGGTCTATCTCGAGTCCTTCTGGGTGTCGATACATCCGCATAAACTTAGTATACCCTTGTATCACAAGTAACGTAGGGTGTTTTGAATACATTTTCGCACTTATATACAATTCCAAAATTTAATTAGAAACACCGTTGTTTGCGCAAACGCGTAAACAACTGTAATAAGCCTTAGAAAGCATTGAAAAATTTTCCGTTGAAGAGCGAAATATTTAGAAAATGTGACCTTAATCTTAGTTCTTAGTCTTCTACGTTATCTGCTATAATTTAATATAACACTAACCTTCAAAGTATTTGTAGTCTTTGTTGCACCATAAATCTTCTGTGTGTTTTGATACATTGATTACGTACGTTTTTTTCTATCCTGGTTCTGTTCTTCTTTAATATGCTCTCTAATCTAATACTTACATATGTTTTTGCCCTTTTATCCTAAATATCTCATAAATATTTGCAAATGCATACATATAAGGTAATAGTGTAATATATAAAAGCACGTAGTCCATGCTACAATTGAGTATTACATGAATAAACCTAATAGACTCAATCATGTGCTTTAATGATTTACCAACCTTTTGTTAAAGAGCAAAACATGTATATATATATACATGGAATGGTTTAAATCCCTTAAGAAGTGATTATCTGCTTTTTTTTGTTTTTTTCTTTTTTTTTGTTATTTGTGAGATGTAAGCTTTTGTTTTTCAATGAACTACTTAAATAATACGGATACGAAGAAAGGCATATCTTAAGGTAAATCTTTTTGTAGTATCGTTTTAAGATTTTTAATAAATAATTTTTTAATACATATTTTTAATAGCATAGTAAATACACTAAATATATTAAAGAGGAATAGAAAAAAAAAAATTAATTTGATATTACACCTGATCTCGGCACAGCCGTTTCATCTGTTGGTAAGACAAGCTTTTCGGGTTTTAAATAATCCTAAATGAAACCATGTTTGCTATACAGAATGGTTCGCAGTAATTGACTTGATTGACCAGCAATAGCAGTCATAAAGATTAGAAATATTACTAGAAACTGACTCTTTACGTTTACCTAAAAACTTCGTTTTTCGTTTCCGACCATTTCTCATATTACCCGAAGATATTTATTGCTGTACACATGTATTCAGGTTATTTGAGTTCCTTTGTGTAGTCCGTCGGCCAAGTGGACAAGCAGCTTTTTAATATTTCTTGCTACGAGAGGCATTAAATCCATTTTATCTTCACGTCAGAGCAAGTCAGAGAGGTTCGCGACGTTTCCTTCGTCTTATGAAAGCAAAAAATAAATTAATCTTGAATTGTTGAAAGAAATGGACCTCTGGTGGGTGGACCTAGTATTAAGAGGGCGTTAAATTTTTTCTTCCGATTAAAGGAATATAGAACAAAAAAATTAAGGAAAAATCAATCAGGGCTTGAGTGAAAGTATTACTGCATTACTTGGCGAAATAAATCTTGGACTAATATTGCAATAATTACTGAAGAAAGTACTGCTGTTGTTCAGTGAAATCTTGGTGGAAACCGATCTAATGAAAAAGTGAAATCGCTACTAAATAAATAAATACAGAAAATATAAACAGAAAAGATAGCACGGCCACACGGATATAAATAAATGTATGATGTGACTCTTTCATTACGGCCGGGGGCTCACTTGCCAGCATTACCAGGATCTATCACCAAACATTTCTAATTATGAGACCGCGTTGTCGAGGTATCACGAGTCAGTAATCTGTTTAGTGACCAAGTTCCTTTCAGTGGAGCATGCGCAAGCGTCTTTGCTATTCTTTCATAGATACACAACTTGCGACAGATTTTATTACAATATAATTCTTGCCATTAGAATTATAAATTCACTTCCCGAAAATTTCACTTACTAAGAGGTTAATGTAGAATACAATTAGACTGATAATCTTAGCTGAATATTTTTAAGAGCATAAAGCAAATAGAAGTATAATATCTATTAACCACGATCTTTGGTAAAAGCAAAACTCGACTATTCAGATCATGCTGAGTGCGAGAAGAAGAAGACAGCCGAATTGCAAAAGTCATGACAGTCTTCTGTCTGTACTTCCCTGATAGTTGGGGCTGCCGAGCTTACCAGGTGCCAATTAAAAGATTGGTCCCCTAATTGAGATGCCACAAATCCGTGTCTAACTGAGTTTAACTTATCCTAACTAAGTTATCCTACCATCCCCCCCCCCCTCTACACCATTTCCCATATGGCAAGGGGTAGCATAGTAATAGACATGAAATTTGAATTTCTCTTGTAAGTAGTAGCTAGATAATACGTGAATATAGAGATAATGTTGTTTTATGCGTTATTATTTATCTCTCTAATTTCGACCTCAGAGTTGGCGACTAAAAATCTCAAGAGCTGTTAAGTATACTTTGGTCGAAGCTGTAGTGAGTGCTCAGTTGTTAGAAGCATAACACTTACCGATGGGGCACACATTCACTAGATTGTGGCCTGCCTATCCCTTTCTTCTTCTTCATTTCTTTCTGACCGCTACCGTATTACACAAGTAGAGGGCTTCCTCTGGGTGGTTGGTCATATTAAAAAAAAAAAACAAGAAAAGAAAACATTATCAGATATATTCACTTAGGACATTCTATGTTCTCGAAGAAATCTGTAATCATCAGTAATAAGCTATCTGACTCGTCATACACTGCATTTTGCTACAAAGTGCTCAGTTGTTTTTATTGAAACCTGTCCTCTCCTGAAAATGCAAAAATATTCGATATGTTTTTCTTTAAAATTTGAATACGGAAACTTTTAACTTAAAAACAAGATCATTGCCTCTGTGCTTATAAGAGATCCTCTGTCAGATTGGTCCTGTGATAAATATAAGCCTTGGCAAATAGGAAAGCGATCTTTTTTTTTTATAGAACATGGAAACCAAATTCTTGCTCTGAAACCTGCTCCCAAAACAGTCGCATCCATTAGACTGCGATCAGTCCCTATTTCCACATGTCTTTGTTCACTCCTTCCTGACTGTCACCATGTTACAGCTATAGGCGGTATCCCCGGTGTGATAGGTCACCAAAAAAAAAGACATTTTTTTTTCTCTTCAAACGATAAACATATTGCTGCTGATGGCGTTCACATAAATTGATACTAATTTTATTAACCGTCAGTGTTTAATTTAAGTTTTTAAATCAACTTTAAACCGCAAGTAAATATGTTTGTAGATTCTAATGTATCTGTAATGTAATATAAGTCATTAAGTATGTCAACTACATTAATGCACAACCATGATATGACTGATATCGGAGATTAATGCATGCCATTCATTCCATATTGTGGTCGTCCTGCTATATTGAACCACATTATTGACAATCATTGCCAAAAATAGTCATTTGATTTTCTCATTCATATCGGCATTGGTGAGTTTTTTTAGTGTTACGCACACATAAACACATAAATACATACCTAACGTACGTACGGATTAATGCCCATACCGAATACTGACGTGAGATTTTAATGATTTTGACAAACATTAAATGAGTTTACTTTGGCAAATTTTACCATTTTTTTTTTTTGTCATCAGATAAATTGAACATCATCGTCAATATTTGTTTTTTTTTTTTTTTTAGCTCCAGGTAACGTTTTAATGAAAAATAAATTTTCTTGATATGCTTTTACGACTAAATGCACTGTTTTGCAACAGTTGAAATCGAGAATACTATTAGGTGTAGAAATAAGTTCGTTGTGGTGAAATTGATTGCTTTATAAAGCCTATGTGACGCGTTTTCTTTCTCTCGAAATTTTGGGTATAGATAGCTTCGAAATTGGTTTTTGTAAGGTGTAAATTTCAGTTGGTTGAAAGTTGGCGTTAAGTATGTATCAAAGTGCAAAGAGATGAACGTCAACAACTGCACAACAACTTATTCAGTTTTAAATTGCAAACAATTCCGCTGAAGGTACGGAATTGATTGAGGTGGTCGGAGTGAAAATTCTATAAAATAGATAGTCAATCCAGGATTTTGTGCAAAAAAAATTTGAGCATGGAGAAATATGCCATCCTTGGTGGCTTAGTATGATGGAATTGGGAAGGAATCATGTGCCTTCTAAAAACCTTCCAAAAATGAGACTATTACAGCTAAACGTTATCAAAGTCAACTAAGCAATGTAAGTCTCGGGCTTGGGAAAGAAAGAACCGTTTACACAGACAAAGGTACTCGAAAATTGATTTTGCTTCGTTACGACGTTCATTCGTGTGCAGCGAAAGCAACCGAGAAAGTTAACTTCAACTTCTGCCGGTTACGAGTTATTCTCGAGATTGCGTTTTTTCTGATTACCACTTGTTCCGATCGATGCTACCATATGTCGCTACTCGGCGATGCACACAAACTGAAGATGTGCGAAAATGGGTCGATGACTGTTTCGCCTCGACAGCGGGAAATTTCTGCGAGGGCATCCCTAGCATAGCCGACACGAGGCAAAGGACTGTAGACACTGATGGTGAAGATGTCGTTTATAAAGCTTTACAACAAGCACGTTTCAAATAAATAATATATTTAACTTTATGAAAGCGACTGCTGAACTAACCATTTAATCTGCCTTTTACAACAAAGAGTCGATAGTCTCAGTTGTTAATGCTCGTTCTACGTTTAGTTTTAGAAATTGCTTCTCTGAACAAATTATAATAATAATAATAAATAAGTAAAATCACTGTAGCGAAACACTGCCTACCGCCTTGCATTCTTTCGCGTAACACATTTATTCATACACAGACTTTTCGAAATAAGGCCTTATATGGGAAGTGATCAAAAAGGTGGTGCAATCGGAACCACTTTCAACGGCGTCCGGTCTGGAGCAAAACCATGCCGGTGTACCGAATTTCGTCAAAATGTGTCGAATATTCCGACCTGCATCTTGAATACAACAAAACAAGACAGACGGACAGACAGACACGCTCAGAGACAAGATTCAGAGAGCGACTGTGAATCGATCGATATAATAAAAGGTGGATCTATCACAAGTCGTTCTGGGCGTTGCTTAAGCTTAATATACCGTTGTAGCACAAGTGGTGTAGGGATTAATAAACTTAAATATTATTAAAAGATACACAGAAGAACGTTTTCCTCCACCTAATATATAATAAACTTTAAAAGTTACTTTAAATTTGAAAATAGTTGCATACTTTAAAGCTCTTGGTTTATTAAAGCGAGCACATTACATAAGTAATTCGCTTATGCATATTTTTCCGCTGACAATTTCATTTAGTGCAAATCTATGTCACTCAAATCAATGTGAGTGATTTGCTAAAAATATTTTTGAATATATTTTCCATCCAAATATTGGATATGTGCAATATTTTTTCTTTTTTTTTTTTTGCAAATTTTTCAAATTGGAATTTCATTCAGAACACTATGTCAAATCCATTACGCAGAAAATTGAATTAATCGGTTTCTTGCAAAGACTCTTCTCATAGCTTACTACGCTATACATATATAGCGTAAGTCTTTCTTTGCAATTAGTAAAATTGTTATGTTTAAGAAGAAGTACGAATAAATGTAAATAAATACATTTTTCAAGGTTAAGAAAAAAAAAACTTATTCTTCTTCTTTATTTACTAATTAAAATAATAGCAAAGGAATTATTTTCTGCGCATTTATATGCAAACAGCATAGCAAAGCAAACGGAAATCTAGTCGTCAGTCGTGATTTGCATTTTTTTTTTTTTTTTTTTTGCTACGTGCAGCAATCGCTAACAAAATCAGTGGCCAACTTGTCCTACTACCTACTACTTTTAATTTCTTTTGCTATTACTTTTCTTTTTTCAATTCCATACGTTTATCAGTAGTCGCCTTTATAATAGCGTAAGCATTGTGTGTGTGTCATTAGTTAAATGGCAAAATGCATTTAACCGTGTTAATCATATTGCAGAGGCTTTGCCGATTCTATTGTTGCTTTTCATAACGTTACTATTATGGCACATTTAGTAGTAAATGCTGCGAAACGTTTTACAATTAAATTTTATAAATAAATATGTTGTAGTTTTCTTTCAGGCGTAACATGTGAGCAAAAGAAATTTGCATATTTTATGGCCGGGAAAAAATTTATTAAACATTTTAAATAAATTAACTAACAAAAAAGTTTAGTTTATGGTCGCATAAAAACGCGATATCGCCGATATCGCACTTGAAAAGATTTTCTTTGCTTTTTTTTACTACAAATTACTTTATCATGCTTCTCTCTAATCATTGTAATGTTTATGACTTTCTAACAAAGAAGATTCGTTAATTGGCCTTGTAGAGAGCAGGTTAACGTAGGTTAAGTAAGCGATGTGAACTCATCTAACGCGCCTAAACGCCGTTGCCTTTAAAGTAAAGCATGCTTTCTGTCATTGTTGCCCGATTTTAATTAATCAATTCTTCAAAGCTTGATTGATGCTTCGTTATCATCGTAGCATTCAAAGCGATTAGTATTCAAAGCTTTACCTCCCTTCACTTAAGAAGGATGGTTATATTTTAGGCATCAGCTTTTTCGTAAAGCTAGAGATTCGCCAGCTTTGTTGTTCGTGGCCGTCAAATCAAGGGCTCTCGATTTATAACACTTCAACATAAGTCAAACAAGGGTTTGTTTAACGCATTCAAGAATCTATGTAAAAATTTAAATGACATCGATAACCCAATTCAATCTCCAATCTTAGGAGTGAATACGTACTACAAAAACAATTCTCTATAATGCTCCAGCATTGCTGATATCATACCTTAGCACTGCAATAAACTCAAGTAGTTGTATATTTTTGTATTGAAGGCAACCTAACACATGGGGTCAAATTAAGGGTCACCAAGCTTTGTCTGGTTTGCGTGCTCTTAGTGTGTGCTCGCATTTCGATGCCTAATGTCTTCAAGGCTTTCACTTGTACCGCCTCCTTCCTTCCTAATATAGATCGCAATTTATTAGCCTTTTCCATTTGCCATCTTAAGGAGCCTTACAAGTCTATTATAATAATATGACATCAAAGTCAATTTTAAAGAAATTGAACCACGTAGGTCTATTTTTTAAATACCAATACATATAAGGGTTCTTATACCCTATAGACTTTATTTTCTGTAGATATAAACCTTTCGCATTTAAACTATGCTTTGTTATAACGTGATTTTGTACAAGCTGTTGATTAGCTAATCTTGTCTCCAAATAAACAGAAAACAAAGAATGCTATCAATTCTAATTCATTGATAGTTTCTATTGTTTTCTTCCATTTAATTCTATTTGTTATCATTTCAGTTCACAGTCGTTAATTAGTAATAGGTCTAAGTATATACAAAAAAGGTTAATCCTAAGATCTCCAAGCAAAGCGGATTAGCGGTTTAGCGGTTAGTGGTTACCATACGTATATTGTAAACTATATCGATCATGAAACAATGTAAGAATTTAAGATATTTTAAGGCAACACATTCATTCATTTCCTTCGAAAATATCTTTTGGTTAATTTCCTCTTTATTGTTTTCATTCTTAACTGATATTACAGTTAAACGATTTTTAATAAATAAGTGTGCTAGAGTCAATAAGACGGCATATCTCGACTCTCACTGAGAAATCTCCAGTTATTTGTATTCGCATTCGTATTTAATTTTATATTTATTCATAAGATTATTTGTGCACTGGAGCCTAAGGGTCCCTGTAGTCTTCTTATATCAGGTACTTATTTTACTAAATTGTTTATTATATATATAAAGGCTATGCCAGATTGTGCGGGAAAGTGTTCGAAACCCCCCTCCCCACCCCTACCTCCCGTTCCACTCCAGTCAGCCAAAAACGGTTTTATAGCTGACAGTTTACGGTCAATAAAAATGGAACATTACACGTGAGAGACAAGAGTTTTCATTGTTCAAGAATATTTTAGAAATAATGAGATTTTGGCGTCCACAGTTCCTAAAAAATATGGTCGGAATGTTGATTGAACGACGTCTGAGGAGTAATTGAGAAATGGATGAATTGATTATACGAAATGTGCTGACAAGCCGTTCAAATATTAATATCAAAGCAGAACCGAAGAGTGTCGAAAGTCAAGAAACATAAGTTTAGCGTCGTGGACAAGAATTGCATATTTCAAGAAGCTCTCTACAGCATATACTCATTGAAGATCTACGTCTTTTTGCTTATAAAGTTGAATTGACACAAGAACTGAGCCCAGCTGTGATCATGCACAGCGAGTGGAGTCCGTTGATTGGAGTATTGAACATCATAAATTGGATGCTGACAATTACAGCAAAATCATCCTAAGCGATTAAGCTTATTTCCACCTTGATGACTTCATTGTTATCATGTTATTGTCGGAAAACAAATGCATTCACAACGTGTCAGTGTTTGTTGCGGATTTTGGGGTGGAAGCACCGTTGGACCATACAGGCTCCCTCGTTTCGGTGATCAGGATTGGCCCCCTAGACTATGTGATTTAACAACGTTTTATAAAGTTATTTGAAGTCTGTTTCCTATTCACTTCACGTCTTGCATATATGTTGGGACAACCTTTGTACACATGTAATGTATATACCGTACTTTTTCACACAATCTTTTTTACACGATTTTAAAATAACACGGTTCACCAATGAGCGAAAATACACTTCTTTTACATGAACTTTTTGTTCTAAGACTAGCCCGAAGAAAAAAGTTTTCTTTTAAATTCGAATTTTGACAATGCCTCACAGAAATTTACGTATACAGCACCAAAAAATAATTCATGGAAGAATACTGTGATCAGACTTCAGCCGGCACTTCAGCCCACACATGTGTTAGTGATTTGCTTTACTGTTAGTGGGCCCTTAATAACGAACGAAATTCTTCATCTAAATGAAACCCGTTAGTTGCGCCCGACATATCTACTCATAACGTATTTACCCAGTTCATAATCAACGTGCATACTGGCTAGCAAATAACGATAAATAGTTGGGAAATTGATTTTTATTCCTAATTTCAATTTCAATTTTTGTGTGTTGTATGTATGTATACGGACTGAATTGTCGCTTTATATTGATTTTAATTTATTTTTTGCAACAAATACGAATGGTTTTTGTTTTATAAATATGTGATCGGGAATTCATTACTACTTTTTTTGCACGGTTGGTTGAAAAAATATTGCGAGTTTTTCCATTTTACACGATTTTTTAAAGTTGCTGAACATATCACCATATGTACCATATGTAGCACATATTTTCTCACGCTTCTTCTTCTTCTAAAAAACGTACCAACCGTGTAAACAAAGAGTTGGGCATATAGATCCTATATATTATATTATATATTAAATGCTAAATAAATGTTAGGTTTAAAAGGGAAATGATTCCGCTTATGTTGTTGTCTTTTACCTACAATAGTTAAATTAACTTTAAATCTATCATGAATTTCGAATTTGAAAACTGGTCTATCAATTAGTTGGTTCGTTCCCAACAATATCTACTGTTTAGAAAATTCAATTTATTTTCTATTTTCTGTTTAATGACTATTAAAGACGCATTTCTATCATTTAGATTTAATTCAGTAAAAAGCTATTTTCATTCTAGAACTGTTTTACAATAGATTTAACTATAGAAACATTTTTTCTAAAGACTCTGCCGAGAGTGTTATACAATCATAAATGTCTTTAACAAACATACGCAACATTCAGAGAATATATGGAGCTGAAGTGTAAGACCGTAAGCGAGTTATGATGCTGAAAGATATGCTATAAAAACAAATGCAATCCATTTTTTTTTCTCTTTGGCCAAAAAGTATGCAACACAATACAACGACAGATACAGCGGCAATGGAAACCGGATAACACTTTCCTTTCCCTGCAGGAGATAGTGTTCGGTATGATGTGCACGCCTGAATTTGTGAGTTAAAGAAAAAGTGTACTTAGGACACTTGTTTTTTTTCTCTTCTTCTTTTTCTTTCGTCCCCCTCCCTCATTCCCATTCGCCCAACATTGTATTTGCAAACCCCGAAGGCTATTATATTGCCTGGAAGTGAAAGATGAATGTTTTTAAGTGTGTGTTGAATGCTGTAAGTGAACTTCTTGCAAAATAGAGATTCAAAAAAAAAAAAACAAGAAAATAATAATAAATAAAAATTTAAATAAAACGAAACTGTTATCAAATGGCGTAAGTCATCCAAAAACAGTCCATTTCATAAGCAAAGTACAAAAAATGTAACATATTTAAAGGGGTTTGAATCTTATTAACACACTTATTCGCAAAGGAGTTGACGAAGAAATGAATGCGTGAGAGTAAAAGAAGAGGGAAGAAAACAAAAGTTATTAAAATCACAGATTAATAGAAAATATTATAAGCAAAAGGTATTTTTTATTATAAAGGCAGAGATAAAAAAATTAGAAAATTATAATAACTGTATCGTCTCAAATAATTCAAACCGCATTTGAATTGTGTTAATTTTTTTAGGAATAAATAATTTTACAACAAAAAACTTACTTTACCTCGCGTTAATAGCATTAGCTTTTGACAAGAGAGAATGGAAGGAAATCACTCGTCTGGCTAGGTTGGACCTACCGTTAAACACGAAGTATTACCTTATGTTTTTTTTTAAGAGGCTGACCCCTACTCGCTGACCCCTACACGGTGATTGTCGGAAAGACGTGAGGAAAAAGAAAGAAATAGGGGGTGTGTGCGCAATCGATATTTGTTACGCCTTTACCGACTGAGCAATTATGAACCAAGTAATGCCTACCGTACTAAGATTTGAATCAACGTACAATGACTTGGTAGTCGCGACTCTTACCTACTCGGCTCAATTTGGACTTTGCCCGTTGTGCATTCAACTTCAGACATCTTTGACCGCGCATATCATTTTCCTATCTAACTCATTTATCAAAATTGAGTTGGCTTCGTTTCGTAATTCCTGCAGTACATCCGAATATCGAGCTTGTCTTTGTTTCCATACAAATATTTCAACAGTCTCGTTTGGTCAACAATTAGATTCATAGTGATATCATAACTTAAAAATGTATTAAGCGAAGTAATGTATGGCATTTCCAAACAAAAGTTTACGCAATCTCCGCATGTGCCTCCGAATGCTTAAGATGCTTACTCCGACAGTCAAGCCGCCTTAAAGAGGCCAAGGGGCCTCAATGGGCGAATAATGACATCTAGGCTTGTGTCGTAGTGCCTTCAAACATTAAATGAGCTAGGCAAGCGCAATGATGTGCACCTAATATGGGCGCATTGCTATGCGGGTGTTGAGGGCAACGAAAGTGGTGACTGTCTCGCTAAGACAGGAACGCGAGTGACAATCATAGGTCTTGAAACTTTCTGTGACGGACCAAGAAGCCATATTAAGAAGCTGGTATAGCAATGGGCATAGAAGAAATCGGATTGCCGCTGGAAGCAATTTCCACGACAACGACAAGCAAAAAGATTCATAAAATCTTCCGGTATAGAACATAAACTACTGAAATTAAGAAGAAGCGACCTAAGTTTAGCCAAGCGCTTCTACGCTGATCATAATTTCTTCGGGTACCAGCTGAAAAACATGGGTATGTCCGATATCGATTCATGCAGATTCTGCCAGGGGGCGAGGGACACGTCCCCGTATAGTTTATGTGAATTTAAGTTTGTGTTTGGCGAGCGCTTTTTCACGCCGGACAGGATGTAGTGCTCCGATCCAAGGAAGGTGGCGGGATTTAGAAAAGTCCCACGAATGGAAAGCTAGGAGCGCGGTCGTGTATAACAGATCTTCTAGGACGCGGCACAGTTTACCCACGCAATTAATAATAATAATGTACGGCATTCAATGGCAGAACCAGGCCTGATAGACAGATTGTAGAACTCTCGTTGGCTTCACCATGCTACTCCAAGGAAGCTCATGGTTAATAAAGAAATTGCGTTAATACTTTCATTGTTTTCCAAACCAGCGGCAGTGCCATTTTGTTCATCCATAGCACGGCGAGTTTCTCCATCACTCAAATGAACACTATAGGGCGTAATAAATCGATAGATAATAGATCACAATGAATATTAACCGAACGTAAGCTTGAATATATCTCCCATTCGACAGTGTCCGTATAAAACAAAGCAACGCACCCACGGTGTCTCGCAGTGCGTATGCAGTGGAAAATACTGTAATAATTTTTTTCACTTGATTGAATATATCTCCCATTGGCCGTATAAAACAATGCAACGTTACTTTCTGTGTGTGGTGCAAATACTATAATAATTCTCACATGATTGGATGCAAGTTAGAACATGATAGTGCGATTTGCATAAACGTTCATTTATAATGTGCATACTCTACGTGGTAGCGTAATAATTTATTGGTGGACGGTGACTATGAGTCACATCTTGATATAATGGTACACATTTTATGAAAAGGTTTAATTTCCATCGTCTTTATAGAAATAGGATCCCAGAGCACAACGAATTTTTCTAAAATGTTCTCTGAGTTTCAAAACGCAAGTATTTTCAACTAAACCAACATATGTTACAAAAAAGTTTTTTTTTTTTTTTTTTTTAATTGTCTGTGGATTATCACCTGTAACGAACACTACAGTATGACTTGATGGGGTTAACAGGGTTAATAGCTTTGTCCGCATTGTTTCAATACTGTTCAGAGTTCTGTATAATTTATTCAGACATTTCATGATGCCATATAAACAAAAACGTTGAATGCCAATAGTGAATAAAAAAACAGATGTTTATAAAAGAACAGCGGTTTCTATAGAAGAAAAAGCCAAATTTATGGAAAATGTGAAAGACTTCATGAGAACGAACCTAGACTAAGTCAGAGGATACCTGTTTTACTAACACAATATTTAGATGAAAAGTTAAAATAAGAATTTATCATAGTAATATCTTTAGTAAACATAATAACTTTTTTTTTGTATTTTATAAAGAGGACAAGGAATTGCTTTAGAGCATTTATACCTCACATCAGCTGGTCAAAGCCGATTGCTTCATTTCGGCGACGTGAATATACATTTATACGGGAATGTTTGCCATACACATTGTACAGGCAGACAAATAGATAGGCGGAGATATGGACAGACAGAAATTCCTTAATTGATTTAGGGCCTCAAAAGCCAGCTGCAAATGTTTTGATAAAATGAATACATCACCTCACTCTTCAGTGTTGGTTAGAGTTAAGTTTCCAGTCTAATAATTTAAAAATTTTAAAGTCACAATTTTTTATAAACCAATAAATTTTTCTATCAGCCGGAGTGGCCGAGCAGGTAACACTCGCAACTACCAACTGTATGTTCGAAGGCTCAAACCTCAATGCGGTAGAGTTTACTTGGGTCGTATTTGTAGTGGGTGCTCAGTCGCTAACGGCATAAGGCTTACCGATTGGACACACATCGCTAGTCCACGATCGCGTGCTTATCTCTTTTTCTTTCCTCACTTCTTTTACACCACCATCGCCGTGATACATGAATAGGAGACATCCCTTGAGTGAAGGCAACAAAAAAAAAAGAAAAAGGGAACTAATCAATTTTCCTATAATTAAATAATGTAAAACTATTTAAGAGGATAAGAATTTATAAATTCAAGGAACGATTTAAAACGTTCTCTTGCTTCTTCTTCTTCTTTGAAACAATTTAAATTGCATATGAGATTAACTTGTTTACAGCATGTTATATAATTTCATTATTATTTAATAAGATTTGCTTTCTACCTTAGGGCTAATATGAAATAAATAATATTAAAGCATAGCTTTAGGCTTAATATTAATTGTGATAACTTAAAGTTTTCTCATTTGAAATTGAAACAATTTAAGTAAAGTTAAAGTCGCAAAGGAAAAGAAACAAATCTATTATGCTTACTTTTTATTTTCCTTTTTTACTCTTTACACCATTCTTCGCTTTATGTCTTAATTTGAGTTAAATTAGTAGCTTTTAAAAAATAAAATTTATCATGACATCATGTATTTTGTTTTCTATATAGATTCTGGAAACAAAATTTACGTACATTTTAATGGCCCTTTTTTTTGGGTGGTAGCCTTCCTTCCTTCCGTCCTTCCTTCCGGTTTTTTTTGGTTTTTTTTTTTGCGTTGTGTATGGTTAGGTCCATACGGTTTTTTATTTTTGGTTTTTGTTATGTTATTTACTTCAGGCTTATATTCCAAATGTGTTGTAAGAAATTTTTTGTTTTTAAGCAATTGCCAGTAAATTTTTCTCTTTTTTTCTCTTTTTTTTGTTTTCATGTCTTTTACATTCTATTTTTTGCCCAACTTCTTTCAGTCATGACCATTTTTATTTAATGCTTAAGACATGTTATAAGTTTTTGTACAAGTACAAGCAACAAAAAAAAAACGAAGAAAAGAAGAAAAAATTGTTTCTAAAGATAACTTGAAATGTAGAATGAGTTGTAGTAGTTATGAACATTCGTGTTCATCATACATCTATTTACACACATAGAAATGTGTACAAGTTCGACGTATGTACATACTAACCTTCCGTCTCATTTTACCTCTTCTAACATTTTACGTCATAGATGTGTGTGTGTGTGCGTGTGTGTTTATGCGTTTTTGTGTGTGTGTATTGACTATTAAAACATTTCCATTAGGTGTGTGTGTGTGCATTTGTAGTCATAAACAAGCTTTGACGAGCTTACAGTTTTGCCCATCTTCTACTTTGGCCCTGAACACTGAAGACTGTCATGAAAATTTTAAGATTTCTCAAATTGTATATAATTGAAAATCCCAACAAGTGATAAACGATTGGACATCGCTCGAACAACTTTAATTTCAACAACGCGACTCTTTCGTCCTAACGTTGTACTCGTGGCAAAGGTGAAGGAATATACAGCAGACATTAAATTCTTCTGCAGAGATACCTGTCTCCCGAGAATTCGGGTTAAATGACAATTAAGTGATAATCTGCAGTATGACACGACTTCACAAGGGCTAAAGTATTTTTTATTTTTTGCCTTTTTTTCTAATTCATTTTAAATTCTTTTAGTTTTTTTTTTACTTATTTTTTTTTGGTTTGTTTTTTTTAGAATAAACTGTTGATTCGCTCAAAGATTTACTGTCTTATCTATAATTTATATATGTCATCTGGTCTCTATTTAAAACAATTACATTAATTCCGCCAAATGCAAACAGTTGCCAAAAATTAAATCAAGCATAATTTCATAAAGACTTGTTAGGTTTTTCTTTTTTTTCTGCACTTTTTTTCTTTTTGGCATTCACGAATTCTTTTGGAATTCGCAAAAAATTGCATAAAAACAAAACACCACTTTTAAGTAGGAAAAATTATATGAAATTATTAGCTATTTTATTTTTTAGGGCTCGAAGATGAATTCAGAGAGGAAAAGATAGTTTACTTCAGCTTTTTACCTTCACCTTCACATTCGTTGAGGTCGGTGCAAACAACTATGGTCTATCATTGTCTTAAGAATGCAATGCTGCAGCGCGAAAAGTAAGTTCTGATGTACCCATGGTACAGGTACTTACCAGACATAGATCCTTCCAGTTACTACTTGTTCAGATCGATGCAGCATAGCTTGGCTGGCACATTGTGCTCAAGAAGTGCGAAAATGACTCTATGATTGGATCACTGCCAAACCAACGTCTTTCTTTCGCCCATGCCCAAGCATATTGCCAGAAGGATGGGCAACAGTTGTCGAAAATGATGGAAAATATTTTGTTCGATATTTATTTATATGTATTGTAGCAATTTTTCTCACTAAATCCCTTTTTCAAGTGAAAAAATGATCAAAATACATGCATATTCTCATTTTGACTTATGCTTATATACAACATATGCAGGGTGTGTAATAGAAGCCCTCAAATAGACAGTACTACTGCACATCACTTGCGGCAAACGCAGGAGCTCTAGCAGCCGCCAAAATTTGCTTTAACTATATAACTAAATGCTTTCGTAATAGCTATTAATAAAGAAAGAGATTGCGATTGCTTGTATCAATTTAATCCCGATACTTTGTGCTCAGTGTGCACCTAAATAATGTCATGATTTTTGTATATATGCATATATGCATATATATATGCACTTCAAACAAAAATAATGACAATATTTACGTGCATATATATATATATATATACATATATTTTCAACCAGAAATATCACCCTATAAATCATATCACTTAATATATCACCGGTCTAACTCCAGATTTTTTGCAATTTTATTATTCAAACGCACTGCTACATAATACACTCTACTGACCGCATGTCTGTTTTCAAGATTGTCAGTGAGTATTATACGATTCACACCCCAAAACATGGGCGCCATAACGTTAATAGTCGACTTTTAGCTTTTTGGTTACTTGGAACGGCTTTCGAATACTGATGTTCCTTCAGCTGATTGCTGATTGCCGATTTGACTTTGGAGTGTGTTAGTGATGATTCTATTTTTCATTAATTGTTACATGTCGCTTAAAAAATCCTTTCCATTTCGCTTAATTTGAAGCCCCTCTGTTGAGTATTGCAAAACGATATTCCCGGTACTTTCTGATCAGAAATCATGTATCCCGTTATACAAGCTTAAATAAAAGTCCCAATGCCTTTGCATTAAAAAGTGCATATAAGTTTTGAATTCTTCCTAAAGCAGGTTATACCAGGAAGTTCTTCCTCGCACATTATGTTCGGAGAATATTGATATAGTTGCAAAACTTTTATGCGAAAATCTCCCAAACCTTTGTATTAAAGGACATATACAATAATAACTTTAAATTCCTTTTAAAGTATCATGATTCCTGGCATTGTTTCCTTTTCGAGCATATCTTTGAAAGGTCCCTTTACTTTTTGATAAAATTATATTTGTTTTAAAACATCTCGTTTGCCTTCTTTTACGATTATCACAAACGAAGCGATAAAATTACTATGCTCTCGTGTTCGCTTTAACGAGTTAATGAAATTATTATAACACATTTACGAAATAAATTACTCCGTTTAGCAAATGAAGAGTAAATTAATTTCAAGTAAAAAAAAATTTCAAAATAGAAATTTAATTAAATGATTTTTGTTTGTAAATAGGCTGCATTTGAAAAGGTTTACAAAATTGCTCATATATTTGTATATATATATATACACATTTGCAGAAATGTACATCTCGATGTGTATATATATGTAACAATACATTTGTATATATATATATATATATATGTGTGCGTATGTTTGTTTAAGTTTTGTTATACTTGTACGATACTTGTGCAAGGCCAAAGAAGAGAAATTGTTGTTAAATTTTATGAATATGCTCATTAAAATAAACTCATATACACGTTTGTGCGTTCGTGTGTGTGTGTGCATGCGTCTCAATGTTTATATATTTGCGTAAGAGCGTACATTGCATATATCTTTAGAGCGGCACACATATAATAAGTTTTTCAAAAAATTTTTATATATATAAACTTTCACAAAGGGTAGGTAAACGTAAACGTAAATACAAACACAAACACATTTTATTTATGCATTTGTATTCGTATGTTCTGTGTTGCCTGTGAAGCATTATAAATGAATTTCTGCACTGAGTCGAAGGAAGAAAAAGTAAATTTTCGAAAAATATTTCTTTATACAAAATTTTATTAAAATGTCAACATGTGCATGCATATATGTATGTATGTACGTATATCTGATTATGTCAGAAGTTATATACAAAATAACATAAAATCAATACATTCCGTAACAAGTGTTGAACACAAAACTGCTAACGAGGCTGTCAATATTGGCTTTGACGACAATTTTCAACTACGAAAACGTTAACGTTTAACGCTCATTTCGCACACAAACCTTAAAAGTGAAAGCAATTATATCGGAAGAACGCGAGAGAGAGAGAGAGAGAGAGTGGAGCGAGAAAGCGATCCTAACCTCAAAAAGGAAAAAGTTTCTGTTTTTCAAAAATTCATTAGAAAATAATTAAAAATTCAAAGTGATTTCTAATTAATTTGTTCTTAACGGAGTAAACCTATCAAACACATAAAGTATGTCACCTATACGAAGGGATTATAATCATGAAGCAAAAGTTAATAAACAATTTGATTTGAAAAAGTTATAGGAGACCGCATCGTACAAAGTTAATGGGGTGGTGATTGGCAATTCCAACTATTTTCCGTTGGCGCTGCAAAACTTTCTAAGAAAGATCTGTAGTCTTTGAAGACGATAAAAGTTCTAGACAGATAGAAAGAAAATGTGACGAAAACTATTATTTACATTAATCGCCCAATTGATTTAACTCTGAGCATCTTTGCTGTGCTACCGCATAGCCCGGGCATAAGACTTAAGACTGCCAAGTCGATGGTGGTGGGTTCGAATCTCAGTGCGATACACCATACCTTACAAATAGCTATATATTTATATATAGTTACTTGAATACCTCAGCCTTGAATACTTTAAGCCTAAGGTATTGTGTGATATTTACTTTACCCCATCTTCGGTATTATAGTTTAATATTTGGGCTTAAGTCCGCATATATAATAAGTACTTTAAGCCGAAAAATATGCTAAGAAATTGTTTACTTTGAAAGCAATCGCTTTTGTTTTTGTTGTTGTTAACTTTGCTGTGGTTTTGAGCAATGATCTTCTCTGGAAATACGTAATTTAAGCTTTTAACTCTTAAGGATTTAACTTAATATATATACATAAAATGTGGTAATATATTAATATAATATATATATATATATATATATATATATATATACGTATATACATATGGTAGTATATATGAAATATGGTAATATATATATATATATATATATACGTATACATATGGTAATATATCTAATTATATACAATATGGCTGAAATGTCTAATTGTAGCCAGAAAAGAAATATTGCTATTGTTATAAGTCTGTCGAATGGAAAGGTAAATTTAGCATATCTTCATCTTTTGACACTGGATACAATAACCAACGCAATAATTTCTTAATAAGTTCATCGTACGAGACCGACAAATGGCTACAGCTTTGCATTAAAGTAGGATTTTTAACATTTTTTACAATTATTTTATATTACAACAAAAAGAATATTTTGTTGCCCCTGTGGAACTCCATTTTTTCCATTTCGAAGATTAAAATATTACAAACGGATTTAAATGATGTACGGATCGCTCTCGTCGGCCCTCACTCTCCCTCTCTCTCTATTTCTCCCTCTCTCTCTATCTCTCCCCCTCTCTACCGCTATATTATCCAGCTTTTCTCTCTCTCTTTCTCCTTTTTTTCTTTCTTTCTTTCTTTCTTTTTCTTTCCCTCTCTCTCTCTCTCTCTCTCTTTATTTCCCTTTCTACCTCTTCTTCTCTGGCTATCACCCTTTCTCGTTCTCTCTTTCTCCTTTTATCTGTTGATCTCACTGTCGCTCCTTTTCTCTCACTTTCTTCTCATCCCCGTCCCTTTCGCTCCATTATTCCGTTTTGCTTTCTATCTTCCTTCTTCTTTTTCTCCCTCTCTTTCTTCCCTTCTCTCTCTCTTTTCTTAGTACCTTTCCTTGCTCTCCTTCTCTCACTATCGCCCATTCTTTCTCTCCTTGTTTGCCCTTTTCTCTCTCTCTCTCTCTCTCTCTCTCTCTCTCTCTTTCTCTTTCTGTCCTTCTATTTACGTCTCTTGCCCTCCTCCTTGCCTAAGTTCCATGCGACGATGTTGCAACGCCAACTTGTTGCTTTTCTTTGGCTTTCGCGGTTCACCACATCTAGAAAGTTGATCAGAAAGAGCCAAATTAATTATCATTTTTTCGGATTGTTTTCGCATATTCGGCTTGTTTAAGCTTTTCAGCGATCCGCCAAATGACTATTTATTTAAACCAAAATAATTTCAATAAACCTTTCATATCCACTAAATTTTTCACAATAAAAACCACAAAGCACTCAAAACTAGAACTAAGAAAAAATCAAAGCTTTAAATGCATTGAACCAAAGGATGTACTCAAAAACTAAAGCCACAAGGCAAACCAGAAAGAAATTTGTTTTCGTATATTACTTAAGCGCGTTCTTAAAATTAGAAATTGTGTCTGCGGGTATAAGTCTTGTGTGTACACACACAGAAAAGATTTTTTCTATAATTTTCGAAACTCATTACGAAACAATCTCTTGAAAACTTATTTAATAAGAAATCTTTTCATTCGATTTTCTTCGTCAAGTGTTTGCATGTTTTTCATAGAGATTTTGTAAACAAACTTAATTTAATATCACTTGATAGCAGCAAGCAGTTCAATTCAATTTTATATAAATTGAATAACAGTTGAAAGTGAAAAGAGTGCAAAGTGTGTTTAATTTATTATTCATATGTGATAAAACACTAAGGATTGACATTATTAAGAAGAAGAAGAAGTGCGAAGCAAACATTTCATGACATGGATGGAAAAACTTTAAACGTAAGATAAGGAAAAGCAAAAGTCCTGGGATATGTTGTTAAATTTCATTACTATTTATATCCCACCCCACTTGTGATACGAGGTATATTAAGTTAGCGCGGACGTCTGTAACACGCAGAAAGGCTTAAGGCAGGCCCACCCTTTACTATATCGATCAATTTGAAATCATAATCTGAATTAATCTAAGGCTGTCTGTCCGTCTGTTTTTCTGATGTCTGTCCATGTAAATTTGCGTGCAAGCTTGAAATATCCTAATGAAATTTGACACATTGACGTGTTTTCACCACCATCGACCCTCCTTTCGACCACTCCCCATATAACGTCCTATTCTGGATAAAAAAAATAACTGTACAAAATTTGAACCATCCCGTGCTATTTTTTGGTTTATAACCTAATACGAAAATTTGTCCTTTGTAGAGCAGAAAAGTCTAAGTCTTAATATGTGGTGATGAAAATTGGCCCATAATATTAGGGGGACCCATAATTAATCAATTATTTTCGCATGATACCATTTCTCATTAGTCCTGCGGCAACCAGACAAGCGTAAGGACACTTTTTTTTAGTGTTATTCTTCAACCAGTTTGTTAGTAATTTATGGCCAACAATATAAATTTTTTTTGTAGCCCTGTAAGAAAATGGCGGACTTTATACCTT
>KK502448.1:626123-759088 GCA_000688735.1 Glossina austeni
ATTATTAATATATATATAATTACATATATATATATTATTAATATATATATAATTACATATATATATATTATTAATATATATATTATATATATATATATTATTAATATATATATTATATATATATTTTATATATATATATATAATATAATATATATATATATATAATATAATATATATTATATATATATTATTAATATATATGTATATATTAATTAATTATATATGTATATATTAACGTATATATAATTATATATATACATGTAATATAATATAAAGTAAAATAAATCTTTTCCTAAACTTTTAAAGCATAAATCTCGGCATTGCTCAGCAATGATGAATAACATAATAAAGTAAAATGTGACGACAATTATACGGTGAATATTATTGTTTAATTTTGCTGCCTTGTTTCTTTTCTCACTCTATCGCTATTGAACTCTTTAGCCTAAAAAAAACAAAAAATACTAAAAAAAAGCACAAAAGTTTCATGGTTTCCTGAGTTTACCTTTTAAATTTCCAACATTACAAAGGCTTCTTCTTATGTCACGTTCTTAAACGTCAATACTCTTATCGCCAGGTATTATTTTTTGTGAAAATAAAAAGAAAACTAACAATGAAACCCTTTTGAAACAAAGAGCAAAACAAATAACACTCAACAAAAAGAAAGTCGTTTGAAATCGTTTTACGGATACATTTTATAATTCATTTTCAACGTTGATGTAGTGAACTGTAAATGTTTTAAAAATTTCAAAAAAAAAAAAACAAAAAAAACACACACACAAAGAACGATAAGAAATTAATTGCAAACCGAATATAAAATTAGTAAAAAAAGAAATGTAATAAATTATAAAAAAAAAGGAATATTTATTTCTTAGCTAAAAGAAAAACAAAAAAAAATTAAAATAATTATTCGGATGAATTGAATTATTATCAGTTGCAGAAAAAAAAAAAATGTGAAAACTTGAAAAAAATTAATTGGAATAAGTGAAACATACTTAGCCTTAAAGCGATTATTCTTTAGCTTTTTCCCTAACTATAAACAAAATACTTTTCAACTAAACCCATTTTATTACATCTAACACAGATTCGCTACAGTAAGTGCCACGCGAGTGTGCCTAGCAAGTGCGACATTTAACTGACACCTTAGCTTGCGATAATTAGCAACCACAGTAAACATGAGATCTTGTCATTGACATAGATATTCAGTAGGCTGTGGCCACAATCTCAACATCTCTTTCTTTTTTTTTCTCACTCTTCTCTCATTGTCACCGTATTACAAGAGTGAGAGACAAACCCTAATAATTGATAAAAAAAAGTCGAGCATTATTTTTGTATAATTTGGTCAAATCATTCGAACCTCTTAGCGGAGTTATATAATTTTTCAACCACGTAATAAAAACATGCGATTAGCAGGATAAGGTTACGATAATAATTGACTACTACGAACGATCCTCGACCATTGAGAAAGCCATGACATGAATGCATGATGTCTTCACCACAACGGTGTGCAATCAGTTGCTCAACCACTCAACTACTCTAAGTTTGTTTGACTCACTATTTGGTTAAACTGCTTAGTCCCATGGCTGAGAATGAATGTAAGTCAGTATTTATCTTGATATGATGTAAAGCCCAAGCTTTAAAACACTCACCAGGACCACTGACAGTGTTGTAAGATTTGTCGAAGCTTGTGTTGCGTGTGAGAATAGATCTTGAGAAGTTAAAGCGTCACTTATAATAAGTGACACCACCCGCTTCAACTATATACCTGAATGGAGGCGGCTTTTGTCTTTAAAAAATACAAATACCTTAAAATTTAAATCAAATCAAGCAATTGCTTACAAGGCACCAACAGCAATTTGAATGCTGTACAGTTAGTTCAGGCTTCAGCTATACTTCTCTTGATTTAACAAAAATCTATACATTACATACTTTTCAATGTTGCTCAATATAATAGTGTTGCATATTTTTAGGTGTTATATAAGATACGAAAGAAAACGGTACAGTGTTTCACTTCTTCTGCATTGAAATTTAAATTGACGATGTGAAAAAAGCGGGGAAAAAAATATATAAATAAAAATTTCGATTAGCACTTGATTTGAGAACTAATTTGTTTTCAGTTTCAATTTCAATTTTAAATTTAACGCTTGCAAAAAAAAAACAAAGTGTTTCTCATCAAACAAAAAAGCATCATCCGAACACAACACAACAAAAAAAAACGCAGCAGAAACAAATATAAAAAAGCCATGAATTATTTAGATGCAATGTTGCGGTGAGTTTTTTTTATAAGAAAAAATAACAGCAATTAAATGGAAGTAATATAAAATGTATAACATATATATAACACATATGTAATTGCATTTAAAGGCAGAGATCACCAACACATGCCAACAAGCAAATAATGAAGTAGAACGCAACAGAATATATTTAAAGTAACTTTCGAAAACTAACTTTAAACGCATGCGGTTAGAGCTCTCTGTTGTTATGAAGTCACTGGACAACACTGAGCAAGCACCACCCTCGTCTAGTACATTCTTACAACTTCTCTCCCGTCGTGGTTTTTTGTTAACGAACTATAGTCCACTCGAAAAAAGTAAACGTTTTAAAAAAGATGTAGAAAAGGTTTGTTTGGAATATTTAAATATCGAGAACATGTTAACAAGTGCTTTGTTAACCATCGTTCCTTAAGGACCATTCGTCTACTCATTTCATCGTAGATAATAGCCAGTATGTAGTGCATGACCTTAAAAAGCCCACATAGCTCAAATGTGATCCCATTGAGAGTGATACCAGTCTAAAGTTAGTTCAAGGAGATACCTTAACACTCCGCCGGAAGTTAGATGTCCATTTTGGAATGCTACAGGCAGCATTGTCCTGCATCATCTATCATTATTCTATAGCAAATTTATTGTAATGTCTGATAAAGCTTTAAGAGAGAAAATTTCCAAAAATCTACCATAATTTGTCTCAGGACAATGCGCAGTCGTAATTATAGTCTGAATGCTTAGTTTTCACCAAAGTCTTCGAAGCTTTAGAATTCAAAACTTCAAAAAATTATCAAGAGAGGCCTGTCATTTTTTCTTCATTGCTCCGTACAGTTGCAATGGTAACATCCCCTTTAGTACCAAAGTTTGACCGAAGGCGGTCCTGATATCCTACAGCCATTGTTGTCCCTGTTCATTATTGGCCTAATGTAATAATGATATCTTTCTATTTATGACTATCACAATGTACCCACTGCTCATGGGGAGTCACAAAGGGTTATAAAAGACTATGTCTTCCTTTCACAACTGCATCAACCGCAAAAAGCAGTTGCTCATATGTAAAAATTCTTTTGCCAACGACGATCAATCCAATGCTCGTACGAAGAGCACTATTCTCACTTCAGCGAAATCATACATACTTTGGCGAAAATCGTAAAGATAACTTTTTCAGATGGAGCAGACACACTTTTTGAGATGGAGCAGAGATACTCGATATGCCTCGGTATCCACTTGAAAATCCTTTAAAATTAGCCATTCAATAATTTTTAGTTGGAAGCTCTTGAGTTAATTGTTTCCCATGGGAAAATTTTATAATACTTTCTAAATTTGAATCCAAATTGCCAAGGAGCACATTGCAAACCGGCCGGTGTTCTTC
The DNA here is from genome assembly GCA_000688735.1 of Glossina austeni. NCBI lineage: Eukaryota > Metazoa > Arthropoda > Insecta > Diptera > Glossinidae > Glossina > Glossina austeni. The sequence continues at coordinate 629,757 of KK502448.1, forward strand.
AAAATCAGCTTTACTTTTTCAATCAATGTCAGCTTGAATGCTTTGTTGTCCTCTGCTAGATAGAGCTTGTGTTCATCATCCTTGCCTTGAAAAAAGCCGACCGGTTAAGAAAATCGATTGCTTCCTTGGCGAAGCGGAGTCTTTGGATCTCTGGAAATAAAAAGAGCCTCCATCGTGACATAAGAACATTTACAGTGTTAAGAAAATCTGTTCTATTGCTAACGAATCGTTGTCTGTGGGCCTCCGGTTCTTCTTAAATATGATTTGTTGCAACTGGTGACAAGAAGGCACCTACCATTTATGGGCGGAAAAATAAATAGGAAGACCCTTTGCAAGATTCAATCTGGCAGAGGATGTAGTCTTCTAGTCTTGACTCAACAACCTCTAAGGCCTTAAGAAGACCGGTCCCTTTGCTGTGATCTCTCCTAATTATGACTGGTTGTGGCATTGGAAATCGCTCATAATCGGTGGGTGAGAAAATAAATAGGAAGAGCCAGACGTAATCGCTCAATATGCTTTGACTTAGGAATCTTTAGCGTGCTAGAAAAATAGGTCCTTTCGCTAACGAAGCGATATATTTCGAATCCCGGGCTCTTCTTAATTGGAACTAACACGAAAGATCTCTTACAATCTGTTCACGAGAAAATAAATACTGCTCTAGCCGATCGAGAAGGAATTAAGAAAATCGTTATCTCTGCGCTTCCGGTTCCCTTTAACAACCATTAGCTGCAGCGCGGGAGATCATTTATAATTTGTGGGCTGGAAAATAAACCGGAGGACACTTTATCAGATTAAAACTCTTAGTTAGCCTCGATATAAGAAAAGTGGGCGCGGTAAGACGACCAGGCTACATGAGATCTTTTGTGAATGAATTGTTACCTCTATGTTCCTCCGTAACCATAATAGATTGTAAGTCCGGACATCACCTACAATCTGTACATTCGTGTAATGGTGAAAAAATAAATAGGAAAATAGTTTGAAGGTAAGCGAAGATATCGTCCGAAAAAGGGCTAACTCATCAATTTCCACTCCCCCGTCTCCTGAATGAAAGGTTCTATTGAACAATTATTAGCAGCCATACGTTCTGATAATAAATTTAATTTGAAAATATATATATTTTTATGTTCACTAATAAAGGATAAGTTATGCTAAGTTTAGTTATTGCATTTGTAGCGCATTTACATTTACATTTTTTGTACACAAGTCTGGAAATTGACATTCACTCTAATCCAAAGTTTGGAAACTTGAGGTAAAAAGTTTAAACTTTCCATATGCATAAGTGCATGCATTTGAAATAATTATACCAACATTAAAAAGGGACGTAGTCCGCTAACGATAGCTCAAATATTTAAAAAAGACCAAGTGTAAGAAAGAAAGAAAAAGTTTTTTTAAGAAATTTCCCTTAAGAGTCTTTGATATGCAATGAGTGAAAACGCTACAGTGGAACGCGATCCATCAGCGATCTTTTAAAATTAGTCTTTATATAGCAAGCGGTCGAAAACTAAGCGGTCCGAACTAAACCGTTTTCAGCAGCTTTCGGCCCTTAAGCCCATACATGCTCGTGTGCCGAATCTCATTAAAATATGTCAAAAATTGACACATGTAGATTAAATTCCGAAATACAAGGTGTACGGACTGACAGAGAAAGTGATTCCGACTCGATCGGTATAAAAAATGATGAATCCATCGCGTCGCATACATCTGCAGAAACTTGGTATACCCTTTTACCACAAGCGGTGTAGAGTTGCCTTCAACATCTACGTCAACGCTGTTAAAAAATACCAAAGAAAAAAGCCTTTAATTGACCGGACTATTGCTGCCCTACAAAGAATTTTTTTCCCATTTTGAGAGAAAATTATCTAAAATCTTTTTAATTTCCTTGACGTTTCATATATTGGGCTAGACTCGCGACTACCAAGTCAGTGATCGCGGGCTCGAATCTCAGTGGTTCGGCAGACCATACCTCGCAAAAGTAGCTATATGACGTAGTTACAGAGACTTACGTTCGCCTTTAATACTTTTCGTAGGCTTATGTTCGTCTTTAATACTCTAATGCCTGTAACATCGTGTATCGCTTTTCTGATCGATATTCTTTGATACATAATATTATAGCTTTAACAATTGGACTTGGGTTCACTTTGCTAATATTTTAAGCCTAAAAATATGCAAGCAAATAATGCCTACTTTGAAACTTCTCCTCTATAACAGCGTAATTTATAAGCCCTTTAGCCTTAATAGTGTTGCGTAATATGGCTGAATCTGTAATTGTAGCCAGAGATGAAAATAAATAAATAAAATAAAATGGAGAGAGGAATTGTTTTGGAACTTTTTTATACAAAATCGTAAATTCAAACGTCCCAAGAGTAAGCATGAGCAGCCGAGTAGGTAAACAACGCGACCAGCAAGTCTGTGTCCGCAGGTTCAACTTACTTTGGTCGCTGTTAGAGCGGGTGCTCTACCGGTAAAGGCATAGCACTTACCGGAGTTGCGGCTCCTCTCCTCGATCTTTCTCTTTCCCCATGTCTCACCAACTTACCGTATTGCACGAATTGGGGACATACCCTCAGTGATTGGCCCATATTGAAAAAAGCACAACAGTGGTCATTTATGGGTCGAAAATGTTTCTCTTACCCCCATAAGTCCCAGGAGTGCGCATGAAAAGTTCGAACCATCAAGTCTGTGTTCGCGGGCTCAAATCTCTAATGCGAGTAGAGTTTACAAGGCAGGCTAGCATGCGACTTAAGTTACCCGGCACCCTTTGAAGCCATACTTTGTAAATTTATTTACAAACTATATGAACATTAGTAGAATAAATAAATAAATAAATAAATAAATAAATAATTAGATAAATAAAAATAAATAAAACATTAAACAAATAAAAAAAAAATCGAAAGTCCGGTTATGAAGTTCGCTATTTAATCGACATCTTTGGTCTTCAAGGATGGCAATGTCTATCGTAACACAAGTCGTTTCAGAATCCTTATCTCAAATCAAATTGTCTACAAACGAAAGCACAATTGTACTGCATCTCTGTTTCCTTTCTCTACCTTCTTCAAATTCTTCTTCTTATCATGTTGTTTTTTTCTTTTCTTCTCAGTGATAAATTTCAATCATTTTTACTTTTATTTCTCGTTTCAATTTAATTTTTGTAATTTTTGCTTTAAAAATGTATTAAAAAATTTCATTTGTAAAGCGAGATGCGAGTTTTCAAAATTCGTTTTATGCCTTAAAAAATAATAATAATCTTTTAGTAGTTTTTGTTATTCTCTTTTTTTTTCCTATTATTTCCTTTTTAGACATATATTTTAGTTTATTTTTTTTTCTAATTTCTTGTTTGGGAGGCCATATGAAAAACTTATTTGTTGGTGTTGTCGTTGCTGCTGCTGTTGTTGTTATCGTTGTTGGTAGCGTTGTTGTTGTTGTCGATTTGTTGTTTTTTTTTAGTATTCCGTTGGAAGAGCATTTTACACATGACAGAATTTTTTAATTTTCCATTTTATGTTACGTATGCGTATGAGTGTACGTTTTGGTAGGTAGGTATATATATATATATACATACGTGGGTGTGTATGTATATGTATGTACGTATGCTTATGTGTGCATTTGAAATAAGCAGTTTTTGTTAAACACAAACTTGTATGGGTAGCAGTAACAGTAGTAGTAGTAACAGTAGTAGTAGTAGTAGTAGCGCTTCTAGTAGTAGTTTTTTCCTTTTTTCTCTTTCATTTACACCCATACGTTTATAGAAATCTTTTCACAAATGAACACACAGTTATGCATTTGAAAGCAGTAAAGAGCAATTGAGAAGGGGAGGATTTGTTTATAGACACAACATGTTTGTAAAAGTCTGCTTTTGCTGACGACTTTAAATCTTTCATACATGTATATATATACATATGTGTATTTTTTTTTTTTTTTGTTCACAAAATAGGCTCAAATAACATAATATTCGTTGTATACATACGTTATTTATATGTGTGTGCCTCGCGTCGTTCGCTCATAATATGAGACAAACACTAGTGTATGACTTTTTTTTTCTATTTATTATTTTCTTTTTGTATGTTTAGACATAATTTTTTCTTTTTTTTTTTCTGCTTTCATTTCTTCTTTCACTATTTCACTGTTGATGTTCTTGTCGTTGGCGTTGTTGTTGTTTTTACTGCTGTTTTTATGAATACTAATTATAATGTGTTGGTGGATTATTATGAACTGTTTGTTATACATACATGAGCATATAGTTCAGCAGGGTGTTAGTTCATTTTGAAGGCTTTTCTTTGCAATTCTCTTGTACCTTTTGAAAACTTTCCAAATCTTCCTCTATATCGTATCATCGATATTTTTTTTTGCGCAGTTTTTTATACATTTCTTCTTCATTGTTCTTAAAGACCAAGAAATTTTTTTTTGATAGATTAACAATGAAATTGAATTTACTAATGAACACAATAAAATTACTCTTCTTACATACGAAAAGTTTATTACTTTTGTTAGTCAACTTGCAACATATTAGTTGAAGACTTGTGTGTTTGTTTGCACCGTCCAGAAGGAAGCTTTAGCTACCCCACAAAGCATGTATATTCTTGATCAGTATTAAGTTTTGAAACGAGTTAATCATGTCCGTCTGTCCGTCTGTATAATGTCCATTGTAAACATTCCCCTAAACATTAACCTATTGACTTGAAATTTTGCAGAAACATTTTCAGCTCTTGCACGCAGATTGGTATGGAAAATGAAGCAAATCGGTTAAAGGGCACACCTACAGTATCACGCAAACTGAGAACACTTCAATTTTTCAAAAGAAATAAAAAATGGGTTTGTTCATTATTCATCATTTACAGCAGGTAAATGAACAAAAATTTTCACCGTATATTTTATGGGCGAGGTTGTAGTACTTGCACAAAAATTGACCACACCTACCTGCTTTTATAGTGTACCAAAATTGAATTTTTTTTTCATTACTTTTGTAACGGGCTTCTAAACCCCATAAAGTTATTATCTAAACATGTCCCTCTGTCCGTCTGGCCATCTGCATAATATAGATGCTAAACATTCTCCCATTCACAGAAATGAAGATATCGTTAACAAATCTGCAAAAGAGTTTAAAAATGGCTCACACCAGTCGAAGGACACGCCTACACGCTTATGCAAAAAAAAATTGTGAACTCTTTAGTTTTCTGGCTCTCTTGCTTCTGACTCATAAAATAAAACGCACGCATATATAAATTTCTCCACTTTTATTCTGAAAATAGAAAAATCAGCCGCGCCCATCCAATATTATACGGTACCAAAATTTAGTTCTTCTCCTTTATTTTTAGTCTGTGATGAGTAAAGAGATTCGGTCACAGCAGAATATAATTTTTTCTATTTGTGCGCAATTCATTTCAATTGAATTTGAATTTCCTCGGAATACTAAACTTATCACATAAATCCTTTCAGAATATAAGTATAGCGTCGAACGGAAAAATTTATCCTCAATATTTTCAAGAAAACATGCAAAGACATTCGAAGTTGATCTTTCCTGCTTAGTGTTATTTCTAAGAGAAGTTCTTTCCTCAGGTTCTTCAGAAATAGAGAAATTTGATCTTCCAAATCTCACACTTCTGTAACAAATCTCTTTCATCAATTTCTTTAGGGGCAAAGTTTTGAAATTGTATATTACAGGCTTGAGTTTATTGTGTTACATAAGTTTTTTCTTCAAATTCTTCAGAAGCAAGATTTTTCAAGTTAATCCATAAGGCTTAGATTTATCTTTTTCTTCAGATACTATAGAAGAAGAGAGGCTTACGGTTATGGAGCATACGTCTTTCTTCAAGTTCTTTAGAAAAAATTTTCAAAATTATTCTTCTAAGCTTGGGTTCATCTATTGTAGAAATTCTTTCTGCAGATTTTTCAGAAATAAAGTTTTCAATAATGATCTTTAAGTCAATCAATCTCTCTCTCTGACTCTCCTCAGATTCTTTAGAAGTAAAATTTTCAACCAACTTGACTTGACATCGTGGGAAGGTTCTTCTTTCATACGTAAGTTTCAAAGTTGATCTGCCAGGGTTATGTAGCAGACGTCTTTCCGCAGTTTCTTCAGAAAAATTCTTGAAAGTTGGTCTTCCAAGCGTAGCCTTATGTAGCAAATCTTCTTCTTCAAATCCTTTAGAAAGAAAACTTGTTGATCTTTCCATTGGTAACTGTTGCCAAATTCGCTCTTACGTCTCTTCCAAAGTAAAGTTTCCGAAGTTTTCTTTTTTCAGGTTCTTCAGAAAAAAAATTTTCAAACATGATTCTTCAGGCTTACGACTCTGTAACAACTTCCCAGAATGATGAGGTTTTTTTCTGTGTCTCAATCAATGTTTACTGAACCATCGTCTAAGCTGATATGTATGTACATCTGTCCGTTCATAGATCATCGGACGTTAAAACCATCAGCCCTTAACTCCGCCCTCAATCAGAAAAAACTCCCATAATGTACTATTTATGGCAGACATTGATCTAAAATTTGGTAGAAACGTTTACAAGGGACATCGAAGGATTCAGAAAATGATGCATCTAGTTGGTACAAACGTTTCATATATTGTTTTTTTTGTAATTTGTTGGCCAAAAGAAATAGAAATAAGGATGTACAAGGAGAATATATAATAGTAATAGCATTCCTGCATGCATTCTCCTCATCCATATCATATTTAACCACAATCTTTAAGTCACACAATTTGAACTTAACCATTGAAAGGATTAAAGGGCATATCAGGGCGTGACTTGCGCACAAATAAGGCTAAGATTAGTAAAAACTAATGGAGAAAACGAAAAGTTTCAAAATATTTCTTTCGATAACACACAATCTCACTAACAACTGAAAACAGGAAAGAACACTATAGTCGGGCATTGTCAACCATTGAAGGTTTTCCATTTCGTCGAGCATAATTGTAGTTACTTCCCAAAAATGTCATTATTTTCCACTTTCCCTCATAGAAAAGTAGAAATTATACTTTCTCTCCATCTAAGGGCTTGTTTTACATGGTAATCCCTATATGTGATGGGGTGTAAAAAATATACCTATTTGATCCAAATGCCCTTAAAGTTAATTTTTTTGCTAAATTGGTCCTATGAGAAATCTTATATAAAGTGGGGTCCAAAAAATAGATCCATGTGGCTTAAGTTTCGTCAGCTTAAGTTTTATACCAATTTACTATTATGAACCGGCTTTCACTATGAAAAATGGAAAATTAAAACTTTTTATCACATAAAGATTCAATTTTCGTAGAAGCGATTATAAGCGATTTGGAATGTGAAAAAACCATTACTCAGGAGGTTGTATCGAAAAATTCTGAAAATTGCAAATGTTTTTTCGATATAACTACTTTTGAAAATAAGGCGTTATAAGGGAAGTGATTAGAAAAATGGCCCAATCGAAATAATTTTCAATACCTTTCGTTTTTGCGTCAAAGCATGTTAGTGTATGCAATTTCATCAAAATATCTCAATGATTACGACCTGTAAGTTGAACATAAATTTATATGGGTAGGTATCAGACGAAAGGACGGACAGAGAGGGCAGATCACCAAAATATCTCAAAAATTACGACCCGCCGATTGAACACTAATTTGCACGAGTGGATATTAGGCAGGTGGACAGACGGACAGACGGACAGATGAACAGACAGGCCAGGAATCATTTTCTGAATCTATCGGTATAATAAAAGGAGGCTCTATTTTGAGCTCTTCAGGATATCATCTTCAGCATATGTCCGCACAAACTCAACATAGCCTGTGGTTTAGGGTGGATGGGCGGGGGGAGGTGGGCAGAGGAATTACAGCATTCGCTCATGCCGAATTTTATCAAAAACCTTTTTTCTTTTGAAAAACATCTTCCATCTTCTGAGTGATGAAAGTAAAACTTTACGCCACAATGTCATTCTGTCATTGATTACATGCTTTTTATCATCTTAAAAGTTTATCATCAGCTTGCCAAAGACCAAACAAAAGACATTTTCTTTAATTCGTTTCCTTTTGCCTTTATTGTTATCGTTGATATTGCGTTTATGCCATTTCGATAATAAAATGCATTTTACAAATTATATAAATAAATGCATCCTTGTGCGTTTTCTTTGACCCAATTCTTCTATTGCTGTTTGTGTGTTCCTTTTCAAACTGATTTATTTGATTGTAATGAAAGTAAAACGAAAACTTTGCATTTTTCGGAAAGCAAAAGCAAATAATAATTTGATTACAATACAGTATTATCGGCAAATGCAAATGATGATTGCAAATCTCCAAGGCAATCATGACCTAATTATCTATAATTATGTATGATGCGATATATGTGATGGAAATGGAATCGGAAGATAAAGTGAATCAAATTACCTTTTGAACGTAAGCGGATACAAGAAAGCCTCATAAAACTAGTTAGGATTTTTTCTTTTCTCATTGTTGTTGTTGTTGTTGTTGTTGTTGTTGTTGTTTTGCTGCCGCTGCTGCTGCTGTTGTTTAAATACAGCAAACAATATCGGTGCCTTACTACGTACATAACATGAACGGCACGATGATGACTATTGTCAATCAAATGCGTTCTTCATCTCATATAAAAGTGTTTCGTTAATAGTAATTACAACAAATTATTTGGACAATTGCCACAAATTTTTACCACAATAACAACAAGAGCAAGAGCAAGAACAATACCAACAACAATTACAATGGCAATGACGAGAAATATCAAATGTCACACAATTGCACTATAGTTTCTCTCAATTACTTTTCTTGCATGCAGTACTTTATCATTGATTATTTCCTTTTTTACCCTTTTTACTCCCTATTATACATTTTGTCAAAATGTTTGCAACGCCCAGAAGTATCCATATTCTTGAATCACATCAAAATTTCAAATCGATTGAGCATGTCCGTCTGTCAGTCTGTCCGTCTTTCTGCCTATCCGACTTTGTGTCTCTCCGTCTTTCTGTCTGCTTGTCGGTCCGTCTGTGTGTGTCTGTTCGTCTGTGTCTGTCCGTCTGTGCAATATCAGTTGTAAACATTTTCCTGGTCGCAAAAATGTAGCTGTCAACTTCAAGTTTGACAACAAAATTGGAAATTCTTGCACGCAGACTGATATCAAAAACGGACCTAGTCGGTCTACGGACACGCCCACAGCGCCACCTAAACTGAGAATACCTTTGTGTTTCAAAAGCAATAAAAAATTGGTTTTCTGCCCAGTACTCATAAGCTATAACAGATAAATGTACAAAAATTTGAATGCTTTTTCTATGGGCGATGTTGCAGCACCTGTACAAAATTGGAATGGAAAAATTGACCACGCCTATCCAATATTATAGTGTATCAAAATTTAATTTTCATTTAATAACTTTATATGGTGCAGAAACAAGTTTCAACGACCCCATAAAGTATATAGATTTTTGAACATTTTCAAATTTGAAATGCACCTAAGCATATCCATCTGCTCGTCTGTCCGTCTGTCTGTCTACGGGATTGTGTAGTATTTGAGGTGAATATTCTCCCGTTAGCGAAAATGAAGCTATCGCCTTAACTTAAACTTTTCCAAGGACACGCCCACACGCCACACGCGATAAAAACCGTTATTTTGAAAATAGGAAAAATCAGCCACACCCACTGCATATTATAGAGCAAAAAAATGCAGTTCTTTTTTGGTCTTTAGTATAAAAGATTCGATCATGACCGAATATAATTTTCTTATTTGTTACTTTTGTTTTTGTAAACCGCAAGCAAAGATAGATAATTTTTGGTTATCCTATATACTCGAGCATTTAAGCAGTTGTTATATACCAAGTAAAGCATACGGATGCAGTGTAATTGCACTTTGTTAAGACAATCGAAATTTGATCCCTTCAAACCAAGCTTTTACCTTTACGAAACCAGCAGTAATACTTTTTTCTTTTTTTTTTTTCAAATCTTGGCTACAGCAACGGCAGCAGCAGCCGCATCTGCATCTGCTCTGCAGTAACAGTAGCAATAGGAGCAGCAATTTACACTTGATTTGATTTTATACGATATTCAAACACATTTTGTATATGCAAGAAGGCAAATAAATTTTATGCAGGTTTTCCCATTTTCTTTCTTTTTTTGATCACTGACAACAGAAAGACAAAAACAAAAAGAAAATAAAAAGACGAAAAGAAGCAAATCTATGTCAACAGAATTAAATTGAAATAAATTTAAAGATTAAAACGTCTTTCAAACACATGTAACATATGTACATAAAAAAAAAAAAAACAAAGCAAACTAAGCTCTCCATTAAGCAATTAGCTTAGTAGATTTATTATATGCAACGCGCGACCATGAAACTATGAGTTTTAACTGCAATTTTCTTTATATAATAATTCACTACTTTGTATATGCAGGTTACAAAATTCGCCTCCATGCTGTGTACAGTTTATCGCCTTTGCCATCTTTGTAATGCACTTGCTTTCTATTGACCTGTTCTTCGTGTCACTTGGTCATCAACGTATGATTTTCATATGGAATGGATGCTACGATCCCTATTGTGACTATGAAGGTTAAAAATTTTACTGCACTCAGATTCCGTACATTACATATTTCATCCTTTCTTAACACCTTTGGTGTACACTTACCTTTTATTCACCGTTTTTCGATGCCAACTGGCCAACATGATACGAATTCCGCCGGGCATGGATGCTGTGATATCTATTTTGAATCGAGCAAGGTTCAAAATTTTACTATATTCCGATCATATATCAAGCATAATCCTTCGTCTCTGCTAACCCTATCTCGTATCGTCCAATTTTCAAAGCGATTCGATCACTAAAGTAGCTCTGTTTTCATAGCATCGTCATCATGATGCCTACTTTGATTAATAATTTATATGGATTCGAAATTTTATCGTATTTCGATTCCATAACGTGCACATTTCATAGTTCGTATCATCTGTCATCTATCTCTATCACTTATTGTCCAGTTTTCCGAGTAATTCGACCATCAAAACATGGCCGGTGCCCCGATATGGTGACTATGATGCCTACTTTGAATACTGAGGTTATAAATTCTACTATATTTCAATTCCCTACTGCGAACATTTTATCGTCTCTATCAACACCATCTTCTCTTTGTTCAGTTTTCAGGGCGATTCGATCGTCAAAATCACAGCGTCCATTGTCATGACATCATCACTGTGATGCGTATCCCGCGTACTCATGTGCAAAATGTTTCTACATTTCGGCTCCATATCGTTTATATTCGTCTTTACGATCTTTGCCGTATGCTTGCCTCCTGTTAACATGCTTTCAATGACCTCCGGTTATTGAAGTATGATTTTCATATGGCTTCAGTGCTACCGATGTCTTCTTTGCGTGCTCAGGTTTACTAAGTTCCGATTCCCTACAATTATTTCTACAGGCTCTCTTCCGTTCACTTCTTATTTAATTTCCAACTTAATTTGATGATCGAAGTATGACATTTCGCAGTCTATGTCTTTTAAATTGTGTAAACCTTGAATAACTGGCTTTTAAACTTTGCTGTATTGATATCTTACGCCACTTGCGGTATAGGGTAGGTTAAGTTTGCGCGAACGTATGTGACACACAGAAAGGCTTCAGATAGACCCACCTTTTATTATACCGATCGATTCAGAATCACTTTCTAAGTCGATCTAAGCTTGTCTGCCTGTCTATCCATCGGATGTCTGTCCACGTATTTCGTGTTTAAGCTACAGGTCGCTATTTTTAGGTTATTTTGATGAAATTTGGTATTTAAATTTAAATTTGCTTATAATATTTTTACTCAACATTATTTAAGAAAACGACAAGTGATAAGCCTATAGTGGGACACGACCCACTATTATATACCCTATGCCAACCTACAATTATTCATATAACGACTTTTCAAAATAAGGCTTTGCCTGGGCGGTGGTCGAAAAAATGGTCCGATGCGAACCATTTTCAATAGCGCGCCTCCTTGAACCAAAACATTGTTCGTTCGGCTTAAATCGATTCAGAAAGTAATTCACATACATAAAAACAAGACGGGCGGATGCACAGACAGATAAGTTTAGGTCAGTTCGCAAATGCGTCTATCACAAGCCTTTCTGCGTGTTGCATCCGACAGAGGTTAATTTATGAAACCGGCAGACAAGCATAGATCGATTCAGAAAGTAATTCTGAATTCACCGGTACAATAAGAGATGCATCTATCTCATGCCCCTCTGGCTGTTATATCCGTGCAAACTTAACTTAACAAACGGACAGACAGGCTTAGATCGATTCAGAAAGTGATTCACACAAAAGAATATAGGATGGACGGTTGGACGGACAGCCAGGCTTAGATTGATTTAGAAAGTGATTCACAAACATGAAGACCAGACGGACGATTAGATCGATTCAGAAAGTGATTCAGAACGTGATTCCGAATCGACCGGTGTAATAAGAGATGCAGCTATCCCAAGCGGTTCTGGGTGTTACATCCAAACAAACTTAAGAAACGGACAGATGAGCTTAGATCTGTCCAGGAAATAATTCATAGACAAGAAAACGGTACGGACAGTTGGACAGACAAGCTTAGAATCGGTATAAGAAAAAATGAATCTACCACAATCTTGTGCCATAAATGTTGCAGGGTGTAAAAAATGAAATTTTTCTCTTCTATAAAAGTAATTTGTATTTATATAAATGCTTCAACAATATTTTAATAAAAATGAATTCTCTCTGCTAACTGGGTTGAAAAAGTAAAAAAAAAATTAAAAAGAAATGCATAAAAAAACAGAGGAAAAACCAAACCGAAACTCTACTTCCATTTTACATAGCTACGCTTAAGATAAAATTTTAATAAAATTTTTCAATTTTTTTATTTTTTCATTGCAGGTACGTAAATATATATGCGAGAAGCGGGAGAACAAAAGGAATAAAAAAAAAAAACGAAAAGATGATGTGTAACAATAACACTTTTTCAATATTCTAACAAAAAAAAAAAATAAAAATAAAAATAAAAAAAAAATGTAAAACATAGGAGGAGAAGGTAAGTTCCCTCTTTAGGTATGTATGCATTTCCAGTAGGAAGAAAATACAAAAAAAAGAAAAGAAAAACAAAGAAGCCAGAATAACGTGTAAAAGGAAAAAGCTTCTCAGACACTTATCTATAGATTTCCGTCCATTGCCTGTAACTCGGTTTACTTACTCGTTTTACTCGATTTAAAGACGAATGTTAAGGAATATGAAACTTTTCCCATTAGTTTTTTGTTTCATATATAGAAAATGCAGAAAATTTATTTATAAAAAAAAAAAAGAACGTGACAAAGTGTTTAAAATTTTTATTATTATAAAATGAGTGAAAGAAATCTTTTTTTTTTTTTGCTCTAAAAAGAAAAAAAAAATTTATTATTATTATGATTATTATTAGTAAAGACTATAAGAAAAAAGTTATCACTTTAAGCTTATTGGCAACATGTTTATCTGCATTATCCTTTACATATGCTTTTATGCAAAAAAAAAAAAAAAAAAAAAAAATTAAAAAAAAAATAAAAAGCTATTGAAATAAAGCAGCAACATGAAGCAACATTGTCTGTGTATAGCAAGCGGTAGAGCGGTAGCAAACAAGAGAAAGAGAAACAGTCGAGGTAAGGTAAGGTATAGTGTTTACTATGTGTTAAACATGCAACTCTGCTTCTTGTTATCGCGTCATTCTTCTCGCTGTAGGAGAAAAAATCAAACACAAAATATTTTTCACATATGTATATGTTGTTTGCATTTCATTTTTTTTTTTTGTTTTTCATTCACTGTATACCATGTTGTTGCTCACTTTCTAATATGTATTGTTATTCGCTAAAATCCCCTCAACAAATACAAAGTAGAGAAATCTCGTATGTATATTTCTCTTCCTAACCGCATATAAACACATAAGTATGTGCATGTATGTGTTTGTGTGTGTGTGTTTGTGTGTTTGTATTCGTATGAATCTATGGGTGTTTGGATGTTTGCGTATGCGTTTGCATACAAGCACTTAGACATGCTTTACTATCGCATATTATCATCATCACTGAAGAGCACTTTACTGTTTTGAATGGAAAAGAAAAGAAAAAAAAAGAAGAAAACATAAAAAACGTACAAATTTGCTGACATTCTCATTTCGAATTATTTTATACTCAAACGTACACACACATACATGCTTACTCGCATCTCGATAATATCTGGGAGATAAGGTGAGTTGTGCTTATAATATTGTTTATATTCTACTCAATCATTTGAACTCTACAATACATCCGTCGAGCCGCTAACGATATTTTGCTGTCAGCATAAATTCATTTTGCTACAGATCATTAATAATTCTTTTGTTGATGTTCATAAATACACAACGCAAGTGCATGAGAGCAGCAACAATCAACAGTAGAGCATTACAATTATTGCAAACTTAGATTTATAATCTCACTGCTGGAAGGCAATGAAAATTTACTATGCTTTCCTTAGATTCTTCGTAAAAGAAAAAAAAAACTGCTTTAATTTTTTCTTTTTAAAAAAAAACCTCGTTTCAATTAAAGCTAACCAAGAAAATTACATTCAACGTTGCCCGAATCTTCTCTACCCATCATTGCATTATCTTAAGCTGTCGAGGGGCTGTGATTATTTCGAACTGTACATCATAAATGTTTGAACACTTTGGCTGCTCTAAATCTTAAGAAGACCTTGCTTGCTTGCTTGTTTCGTGTGGAATTACCCATGGGTTGCTGATATAAAGAAACTGTAACATCGTAGACACTTGTCCTTCTTACCAGAGTAGAAGTGATCTTACCAGTCCTAAGTTTCATTTCAAACTGGCACTCACAGGCTCGCAGATAAACCGCATGATTAACCGAGTAGGTAGGAATCGCGACTACCAACTCGGTGTTCGTAAGTTCAAATGTCGAATGCGGTGAAGTTAATTTTGACAGTGGGTATAGTGAGTGCTTACCACTTATCTATTGGGCACACATCCACTAGGCTGTGGCCATCAATCCCCTTTATTCTCTTTCTTTCACGCGAATAGGGGACCACTCCTTGAGTCTTTGATCTGATGAGAAGAAAAAAAAGGCTAATCACCATCCAGAGCAATGAAGATTTGTTTTCTCACTTCCTCTCACGTAGCATCAGGAAAGGTGGAGTTAAGCCTTCATAGCAGATACTTATGCGAAGCAAAAAGTGATATCTGTACACCATAAATGCCGTTATGATTGAAGCGATACCATAAGATTTATATTTTTCGCGTTGTAATAAATAATTTTTCATAAAATTTTTGTTCTCTTTCTTAATAATAATAAATATAATTGAAAAACAAGTAAAACGCTATAGTGGGTCATGACGCAGTGAATACACCGCCGTGAAGTAAGTCACATGACGAATGTTCAAAATAATGCGTTATATGGGAAGCCTGGGAAAAAGCGGTCCGATTTCACTCAAAAATCAAAATTGCAAAGAAATAGAACGGCCATATAGACAGACAAGCGTAAAATGATTCTGAAAACGATTCTGAAGCAATAGAACCTCAAATCTTTCTGAGTATTGCATACATTTTCATTTTTTTATATATTTATTTCGTTAACATAGTAATGGAAAAATCTGGAAATTTTTATTCATTCCAGCTTGTAATTCTATCAACAAAAAAACGAATTGTTTTTGATCATCACGAGGAGGCAGAGACGATTCCTAGTAGCTTTTTAGCAGAATACATTCTGTGAAATTTTTTATAACGCTTTATCCATGTTTGTCCCTCCGTCCATCTGTTATAGGAGTTTTCAAAATTTGAGAAATTGAGGAAAAAAGCTAAAACTTATTATATACATACATAGGTGCATTTGACAACATTGTATGCCCTAACTATAAAAGTGGGCACAATCAGCCCGAAATAGGTAAAATATTCAGAAAGAAAAAGAAGATGAATTACTTGAAGATATTTTTTCTAAGAATCTTAAATATGCAGCAGACAGTAAGACGCAGCCATTAAATAGCCTACACCACTTCGTTTAATATAGTTGTTCATGTAACGAGTTTTCAAAATAAGTCTTTCTAGGGGGAGTGGTCTAAAAAGTGCTTTGTTCGCTCTTGAGCCAAAATATATATTTGTACAAAATTTAAGTTGAACATAAGAATGCAAGACGGACGGACGGACGGACAAACAGGCAGACAAGCTTAGATCGATTCACAAATCACTTTCTTTTCTCTGTTCAGGAATATTCATATCAGGGTGTAAAAATACTACTGCATACTCTATACTGCATATAGATCAAGTCACGTTCGTTTAATATTAGTCTACGAAATTTTTCAATGGCTGACCCTGAATGGTTTACACTGACTAACGTGACTCCAGTTATTGTTTATTCCATATATCATATCTACGCATTGCATCTACATAAAAAAATTCTTTAGATTAAAAAAAAAAAAAAAACTTTAAACCAAAATGCTAAGCTAAAAAAAAGCAAAAATATAAAAACAAAAAAAAAAAAAAACACTTCCAACCGCGCATACAAAGTATCTTAAAATTATTTTGTAATAATATTCACACCCAAAAATGGGTTGAGTTGATGGTTGAAAACTGAAGGACAAGACCGAGATATGACAGACATCGACTGTTAGTTATTCTGCCTGCTGTTCTATCAGCAATTTTGAAGTTACAAGCGTTTGTCAATATGCATCATAAGTAACCATTGATATCATTCAACCTAAGCGAACGTGCCAGTTCAGTGTCTATGCTTCGCCGGTGAACTCTCATCTTTTTCTTCTTATTCTCATATTGTTCTATATTTTTTCTTTTCTTTTCGTTCTTGTTTTTTCTTTCTTTTTTTTTGGCGCATGATGCTTTCCTTCTATATGCGAGGGTAATAACTTTCATTTCAAGTTGATATGAAAGAAAATAAAATATGTATAAAAATGTATCAAAAAAAAAATCATTTAACGTCATCATCAAATATCATCATTACGTTCTTCGCCTCGCTCTGCCTTTACTTCTCAAGTACCTTTTGTTTAGTATCCTGTGGCGTTTTTTCTTTCTTTCTTCTTCTCTTTGAATTTTTTTTTTCTTTTCATATCTGTTAGTCATACTTCCTGATGCTTGTTATTTACATAGTATATAGACACCTACATATACCCTTGCATGTGCTTATACATAAGTATATATATATATATGTATATATATATATAAATATATATATATATAACCTGTTATATAGACACTGTGACGCTGTTGCTTCATTGGCAGTTAGCAGCAGTTCGGCAGGATAGGAAAAAAAAACAAAAAAAAGCAAGCAAGCAAAGTAAGCTTGAAATTAGGTTTTTTAAGTTCCCACTTAAGTAATGCTTACAATTTATTTACCAACCAACCGACTAGTTTCTCACTTCTGAATTATTTTATGCCTTTTCTGTTGTCAGGCCATAAACACTTGAAGAATTATGCGATGCGGTTAACTGTTAAAGAATATAAGCAATAAGTATTTTTAAATTATTTGAAAGCAAATATTATTTTTTATTTTGCATCGAATTTTGAATGAAATTTAAATTCATTTTTGTCTAAAAAGGCGAAATGAATCCCAATGGATCAAATAAATCCTAGTTCGCTTGGAATAGTAATGTCCGTCTGACCATCTCTTCAAAAAAAAATCGTTGAATGAAAAATTTAGCACATAAATTAAAAACGCTTTTTAATTGCGATAAGAAATATTATTAGAGTGTTTTTTAATAAAATAAGAAAAAACATTATAGCAAAACATGCCCGCCACCTTGCCCCTTACACAATTTATTCTACTTCGTTTAATACAGTTGTCCCTGGAAAGACTTTTCAAAAGAAGGCTTCATATGGAAAGTAAAAGGGGTCCGACCTGAATCATTTGCAATGGGTTATCGTCCTTGCGCCAGAACATGTTGGTATACTAAATTTCATCGAAAATTGCAACCTGTAAGTTGAAAACATTACAGATAGACGGACGGATCGACTTAGCAAGTGATTCTAAATTATAATAAAGTTATAACAAAACGTGGATTTATTAGAAGTCTGCGGCGTGTAGGTTGAACGCAGAAGAGCATGGCGGACGCACGGACGGACAGGCTTACGGCGATTCAGTAAGAGCTTCTAAAACGATCGTTATAATAAAACTTGAATCTATCTCGAGTCTGCAGCCTGTATGTTGAATGCAAAAAAGTGAGATAGCCAGACAGACAGACAGGCTTAAATCGATTCAGTAAGTCGATTTTAAGTCGCTCGTTATAATAAAAGGTGGATCTATATCGAGTCTCGGTTGAATGCAACAAAGCAAGACGGACAGACAGGCTTAAATCGATTCAGTGCTTCTCAAACCATCGTTATAGTAAAAGGTGGATCTATCTCGAGTCTGCGGACTATAGGTTGAACGCAACAAAGCAGGACGGCTAGACGGACAGACAGGGTTACAACGATTGAGTAAGCGATTCTAAAACGATCTTTATAATAAAAGGTGATTATCTCAAGCCTTCCTGGGTATTGCGTACATACCACAAGTGATGTACGTTGGGCTATGTCAAATGTCATCAAAACATCCCCAAAAAGGAATGGAGTGAATGTTTACTCGGTAAAGGTATAAGACTTCCTCAGCCAACACCTCCCTATCTCTTCCTTTTTCTTCAATTCTTTCGTACCCTTGCCGGATCACACGAATAAGAAATATTTCCCTGATCGTTCAAAAATTTGATCGTATCAAAAATAAACCTATAAAGTTAAATTTTTTCCTCTTACTCTATATAAGGCACAATTTCGTAAATGATTAAGAAATGTTTGAAGAACTCATTAAAAGCACAAAAAATGGTTCAAAATGGCATTCATTTGGCCAGTTAATTAACTTCACCCCATTGCCTGACAAGCGGTGTATGAGTAGATGACATACCTGTGTACCCTTTTCGGTGCACGAAAGCGATTTAAATTTTAAATTAATATATTTTTTTTTTTTTTTTGATATATCAAATTGTCTTTTTTTTGGCTTAATTGAGCCTTTAATTAGTCAAGAATGCAATAAGAAAATAATTATAGGCGTGGCAACGTTTTTGATGTTCAAGAAAATTTTATTTTTCAGACATAACTGTGTGGCAGCATAAAGGATCGCTTAAAAGTTTGAAACCATTTTTACTCGAAACACAACTTTTCAAAATGGCGTAACTTAAACAATTCTCAGCTTTATAGACTACAACTGAGTGGCCGACATGGCAAAATAGTCTCGACTAACAACTCAAATCTCAAGTACAGTGCAGGTTTCAATAAATCGGATAGCTTTGAAAGCTATTGGTTTAAGGCTTTAGTCTTGGAATTTATTCTCTGGCTAAATTATTTATAATACCCTACACCACTTTGTGGTGTATATTAAATTGTGTGCGGATTTATGTAACGTCCAGAAGAACTTGATATAGACCAAACTTTCATTGTACCGATCGATTCAGAATCAACTTTTGTACTGATCTAAGCTCATCTGACTGCCTGTCCGCCTGTCTTGTTTGCTTTTTTTCAACCTATAGACCGCAATTATTGAGATATGTTGACGAAATTTGGTACACCGAAGTATTTAGCACGAACACTAGTAAAAATGCTTCAGAGCGGACCACTTTTTCGATCGCCTGGCTTACAGTGTTTTCCTTTGAAAAGTCGATATATGAATAGTTGTAGGATAGTCTATCCGTTTGTTCGTCTTGTTTTCTTGTGTTCAACTTACAGGCGCTATTGAAAATGATGCGGATCAGACTGGTTTTTCGACGCGTTTCCATGTAACGCCTTATCTTGAGAGCAATATATTTTAGAAGAATACGCTGGATTTTTCGGTTAAAAATTTTTTATTGATAGTCTTTTTTTTTTTTTTTGGGTGGATAATTGAACTTTCTGACTCAAAAACTTGCAACATGCAAAAAAAAACAGTATTTCTGAAAGGTCTTGCCCTTGCTATAGGTATGTAGGGTAAACGTTTTTTTTTTAAATCAAATTTGGAATAGCTACACTGCTTGCCGCAGGGCTTCCTCAGCTAAACATTGCGGTGTTGCCATTTTATGCTCTTTAAAGGTATTTATTATTGTATTAACTTTCCATACATCGAAAAAAGTCATTGGCCTTACTTCTTAAATTAGATCATAAAACGTTACTAATGGTAGTAACAGTTCTTATCACGGCCACAAATGAAATCTGAAAATACAAATTTTTTTCCTATGCTTGCTATTAAATTTTTTTCTTTCCGCTTTTACTTTGCTTTGACCACTTAATTATCGCGAAATGTTTCTCATGGGTATTGCAATGATACCCATGTCTCTGGTGGAGCAAAAAAGTAATTTACAAACAATTATATTTATTTATGACAACGCTTCCTTCTAGCCGAGGCAAATACCATTAATTTAAGCAAAAGTTTATAGCTACATTGCTTGATTGACTTGATAAGCAGCGCACTCTATTGCGTAAAAAATAAAACATGCTTTAAAACTTTCTCATGCAGTGTTGTAAAATGTAGTATTAAAGGGAAGAAAGTAACTTGAGAGAGAGAAAGCTTTTCATACTTTTCTATATGAAATTTATCTTTGAACCTTTTGTAGAAAATATTTGGAAAATACATATATCGTATTCAAATCATTTTTACGATAATAGAATCATTTTTTTTCTTTACTACTCTCTCTCTCTCTCTCTTTCTTTCTTTCTTTCTTTGTTTCTCTTTCTATCTCTTTCTTTATTTCACATCAAACTAAGACTTCTCCTGATATTAACATCCACTGAAGTACATAACTTGTCATCCACTTGTTTCCAAGTGAAAATACATTAACAAAAAGATAACTGAAAAAGTACAATAACAACTACAACAACAACGTTATAGAATACTTTACGCTCTAACACACATTTTTTTTGCTATTTTTTTTTTCAAGTGGCTGCAGTAGAATTTTTTTATCTTGAAAAAAAAAAAAAAGAGAAAAAGACAAGGAAAGAAGGAAAAATTGCTAATGTAGTGTTGTTGGCATTTAAATGTTAGTTTTACCATTCGAATGTGAGTGCATAGAGCGTACGCTATGCAGTAGTATTCAATTCTTGTCTGCGTTAGCTATTATTTGTTTAGTTTAGTTCTACTGTCATTACTTCAACCTCCGTTTGAGGACCACTTCCGTTGCACTTTTTTTCTTTCATTTTTTTTTTTTTTTTTTTTTTTTTTGCTATTCAAGTCCTTGTAACGAAAAGAACTCTTATTTTATCTTGAAAAAAGAAAAAAAAAAAGAACGCGTCCTTTATAAAAAGTGTGAAAAAGTTTTTCTTAAATCTTTTCTCTATATGTAAATATATGTATGAATAAATTAACTAAATATTTATATGTACATAAATTGGTAGATAAGAGACGTTTGCGTGCCTTTTTCTTAACATTTCGAATATGAAATTCGTCGTCAAGTATATATATATATATATATACATATATATAATAAGACAATGAAGCTAATAATAGTCTTTGGTTAAAGTTTTCGCACTTGTGGCACGCAATCATTAAACAAGCAAGCGGAGGGTAAAGCTATTAAAGAAAATTCTTCCCAAACACTCTAATAGTAGATTATATCCGTTGAAGGGTATGTATAGTTGAACAGTTTCATAACAAATCCGAGCACATTTATGTAAGCCAAACATTTTCATGTTAAGTTCAGTATAAAGGTGATATAACTAAACACATCAAAGCAAGGGAAGGGCAGAGAAGGGCTTATTGATAACGACGGCTAAGATGCTCACACGTTATCGCTTCATTGGATTTATGTTTCCTGCAGATGCATGCTGTGGAAAGGCCCTCCAGGCTTCTGGCTTTCAAAACATTACCGCTTATATCCAAATGCACTTACAATAGATGAGCATAGACGTGGGGGCTTTCGGAAACATAAATTTATTTATACTTCATGGGAATCCTCTAATTTACCTTGACTGCGGAAAAATCGCTCAATGCTGAAGTTAACCTACAATTCACAAGCACGGGGTGCTTCCCCAAGTCCCTCCATGTCCTCATTTGAGATTTTTGATTGGTGTCTTTATATATTGCAAGTTATGTCATTTTCCCTTCACTATAGAGAAAATGTAGCGGATCGTTCGTGTCGAAGGAAATTTACCATTTAAACGGACGACTTTCCCAAAATTTTTCATCAAACTATTCGCCCTTTTTGAGTTAACCAATTTGTTTACATATGCCGAAAGTCAATTATCCTTTCCTTTCCTTATGGTTAACATGCTGAGAGATAATTTGCCCACGTTCCAGCCACGGTCTATTCACACGCACGACGTTCTCTACTCCCCCTCCCATAACCTCCGTTCAACACTTGAACCTCTTTTAATAGTCCGTATCTATCTTTAGCTCCCTGTATCCAGCTCCGAATTAATGTCATCAAGTCCAAGGGAGCTTACAGGAAGAAAACTTTTCTACCTTTGCTCACTACCTTAGCTTATTTTCCATTGTCCCATCTCCTTTTTCAAATTAAGTGTACATCAGCGCAGATTTATTTACCACTTCAAAGATACACTTGATCTGGCTTTCTACTTCGTTCATATACATATATATATCGATATATAAATATATAGGTTTTCTAACTACTTTTTCTTTCTATACTTA
The DNA here is from genome assembly GCA_000688735.1 of Glossina austeni. Taxonomy (NCBI): domain Eukaryota; kingdom Metazoa; phylum Arthropoda; class Insecta; order Diptera; family Glossinidae; genus Glossina; species Glossina austeni. The sequence goes on from KK502448.1 coordinate 652,302, forward strand.
GTGTAGTCACTTGGCAGTTTTCGTCGAGTTCTTCAAAATGGCCGAATAACTTATAAATGCCTTTAAAGACCTATACATGTGCTATTCTCTCTTTCATACATTTACCTTGAAACGACCTACAATTGCTGACAAACTGAATACGGGTTTTTGAAGATATGAAGATAATGCGTTTTTCAACAAGCGTAGATGAATCGATCCGCTAGATATTTCTCTTATTTTTCCCCCGCTCCAATACTCTTCCTCTCTCTCGTCCCATCCTCTCTCCCTCACCCTCCTGCTCACCGTCTTTCTCTCTGTCGCTCCCTCTCCACCTCTCTCCTCCTATCTCTCTCACCCCTCTCTCCCCTCGCATCAGCCGCATCAGCACAACAACTAGTGAAAACACTATAATAGGACGCGGCCGATTATTAAATACCCTACACTTTACAATTACTCATATAAAGACTTTTCCAAGACAAAGCGGTACATGGAGAGTACTTGAAAAATTGTTCCGATCTGAAATATTTTCAATAGCGTTCGTCCTTCGGCCAAAACATATGAGTATACCAAATTTCATAAAAATATCTCAGAAGACAAGATATAAAACGGACGGACAAACGGCGTCATTTTCTGAATCGGTCACCGCTCTATCTTAAGTCCTTCGGATTGAACTCATTAAAACAAGACAAACAGGCGGAGAAACAGACAGACGGACAGACAGGCTTAAATCAATCGGTATAATAAATGGTGAGCCTCAAAGCCTTCGGAGTACTGCATATATCGGCACAAATTTAATGTACCCAAGTGGTGCGAAGATATGAAAATCGGACCTTTTTAAAATTTTTCACTTATGGAGGTTTTCTGAACAATATCCGCGTCAAAAGTCGCAAGACAGTCACAAGTATTTTTTTTGTACGCTTTTCCTAACTTAAAAATCTTGTTTTATAATGAAATTGACATTAAAGAGTTGTATGACGATTATTTGTATACACCAGATCACAAAAATTTTCACAAGGAAATGCATTGCTTTCCCTTATGACTAATAACAGATCCCAACTGTTTGCGCGAGAATGTGGCTATCAGTCCCATAGTTTCCACCACGAGTTGAACGATGTAATTTTCAGAACGACAGACAGATATAGAGAGAGAGAAACATGAAAGAAAGAGAGAGAGAGAAAGAGAGAGCGAAAAAGTGTGTGAGTGACTGAATGAATGGTATCTAAGGAAAACAAAAGAAATTTAATGAAAACAATTGATTTAACATTAAAGTAAATTTTATTAACTTATTGTAAATTTAATTAATTTGCATTGAGTTAAAATTCTTGAATTGAATTTAATTTAATTTCATATCAATTCGTTTCGTTTATTCATTAGTTTCGTAAGTACAGTAAGTAGTAAGACAATGACGATGACAAGTATTTCAATAATCTATTATAGTCTTACGTTGCTTTTACAGTTCAACAGGACAAGGAACTCTAAGGAATTTGACAAGACAAGAGAAAGACATAGGCACATACACAGGCACATGCTCAGGCATACTTCTGAAGCATTGCCAGCATATAAGAGCAAAAACATATAATGCAAAGCCCATTGCGTGTCTATGCCCGTGTGTCCGTGTGAATGTGAATGTGTGTGGGTGTATGCGTATGAATATGAGTCCGTATATTATTTGATGACGCACATCGTAAAAGTTTTTTAAATACACAAATATATATTTTATATACATATACATATTTATACACACATGGAGCTTAGACACAATGACGCCATACGAACAACATCATTTAGTGAAACGCATACGTACTGTAGTACCCGTGCATGTATAAGCGATTGGGATAAAAATATTTACAAAGGCGCACCTATATAGAGGATGAATGTGTTTATGTATTGTAGATATGTTTACATATATATAAAATATATATATATATATATATATAAATGTGCTATTTAGTCGCCAGCAAGTCAATGTCCACATAATTTGATTAATTAAAAAAGGTGTGTTTGTGCTTTGCATACAAATCTTAAGCGAAGCAACAGTGGTTGATTAAATTTTGTCTACGTAAAGACTTACATACATTATATAATAAAGGGAAATATTATAACTGTATTTTAAACAATTCCTTCATTATACCCTCACGGAAATGTTCTCGCAATTGTGATTAGACATAGATCCTGTCACAGGGCGTTACAGTTTTAATGCGACTTCTACTTACCTTTCGTGTCTTAATGTAGTTTATTTTACTTTCCTTGAAAATAAAGAAAATAAAAAAAAACATAAATAAATTTTTTGTTACATTTTTTTATTCCAAAAAAGCTTTTTTATGTATAATTAATTTGAATTATTTTTCTAAATTATTAAAAAAACAAGAAAAAACACTACAACAGAGACAGACAATGCCCGTCAATAAAATACCTTACATTAGCCCGTGGTTATTCATATAACGACATTTTAAAATGAGCTGTTATATGGGACGTGGCCGAGAACGTGGTCCGATAAGAAGCATTTTCAAAAACTTCCTTCTTTCAAAAACAGGTTGGTGAACCAGATTTCATCAAAATATCTCAAAAAATTGCGATCTATAAATTGAATAGAAAAAGCGAAGAGGGACAGATGGCTAGATAAGCGTAAAATTACTTTCTCAATCGAGCAGTCTAATAAAAATTGACCCTATCTCAACAACATCCTTCTGGATGTTGCGTATATCCGCACCAATATCACAAGCGGTGTAGAGTGTTTGCCTTAAAAAGCCGCTCGAACATATATGATTTCAGAAAAGTTTTATTATTTTATGGAATGCATTGCGTTGGTTAAATGTCTGCTATTCAAAGATTCATGATTAGCAAGAATAATAGAAAGGATTTAGTTTTATCCTCTATCGGTCCGTTTGTCCGTCCGCCAAAAATACGTGTATGACTTTGAAACTTTTGATCTCAATTTCAAAGGTGATCCAAACTCAATGTATGAGATACACGATATCTACAATGATATATATATATATATATATATATATATACATATATATATATATATATATATATATATATATATATATACTAACCTGACCCATTCTTTAGGACACGTTTTCTGTACCTGTAACATGGTGACAGTCAAAAGAAGGTGGGAGGGTAGAGACATAGAAAGTGGCCACAGCCTGGCACGTGTATGCCCGATCGGTACGTTTTACTACTTTCGTAATTAAAATATGGTCTAGTACACTGTGAATTAAAATCGGTTATGTCGCATCTCTTAACTGTTTCGCTATGAGTTGGTGAGTCGACTTCCGTTTAGTATTGCAATCAAACTCCACACATGTTGATGATGGGTGCTCGTCTGACGAAAGCATTATTCCGTCATTCCAGAATTTCTGAACCAAGTAATTTCTATGGATCTTGATTGGAATCAACTTGATATCATTAAGAGATTTCGTTAAAGAGCAAAATATATAATAGCGAGACGAACCAAGGTGTGGGCAATGTAGCAGACGTATCATAACTTTTCAGCGAATTCTTTCCGGTTTCGGGTTTCCTCTAGTGCCATTGCCATCTTAGAAGCTTAAGCTTTTCCCATTGATCTATTCAGAATGTAGTGCCTGAAATTCGCGCTTACATCGCTTTGACTTTTGAGAGAGTTGAATCTGCTCAGGTATTCCCTTCCCAGTTGTGACGATGAGCATTGCAACTTCTCAGCTATTACGAAGAAAAAGTTATATCCGATCAGCTTAAGCGGATTTTTCTTGTTCGTAAGATTGTTTTTTAATAGGTTCTGCTAGTTTTTTCAAATGACTTTAAATTAAAACAAACAAAAACATCCTGTGATACATAAAGATAACAGCATTGGAAGGGTAACATGCAGTGGAAGCCTAAATTGCTCTCATAACACACATGCATACATACCCAAGTTTTCGCAAATCCCTACAGTTCTGTTATTTTTGTTAGTTTTGAAGGAACCTATGGATGAATTTAGCTCATCACCTTCCAACTTGACCAAGGTAATCAAAAAAAAGTTGAAAAGCTAAGGAGAATATGTCAGACATAACTTTAAGTGCTTAACCATGATTCAAACTGATAGACGGACATATCGTTATCATGAAGTTGCCTCTACTATTCACGCTCATCAAACATGTATAAAACTTTACATAATGTGAAGCATACTTTTAAGTGTTGCAAATATTTGGCAAAGTTAATACATTTCCTCCATCGTACACATGCAAAAAAAAAATAATTTTTCCGAAAGTAGTTTTAAAATCTTTAATAAATTGAGTTAAAAAAAATATATATATAATAATATTTTCTCAAGTAAAAACCTTCTTTGCCAACATGTATATATGTGAGTACTCTTTACAAAAAAACAAAAGAAAAAAAAATACCCCTAACACATATCTAAGTTTAAAATCAAAAGCAGAAACGGCATACATTTCCTTGTGCTCCTTAAGCAGCCACGCATAAACATCGTCAGTCTAACACATTTGAGTATCATATAAACGTCACATAGCAACGAAAACAACAACAGCAATAATAAAAAGAATAAGAACAACAACTGTTACACGCACACTGTATACTAAGTTCTTATGTCAATTAGGTTTGACGATAAACACTTACACTTGCGCTTACACTTGAGTAAACGCGTACGTAGCAACACACTTTTACTTAGTAAACGTATTCCTTGTACTTGAAAGATCAACGTGATTACGCATTAAGGGCCCCTGAAGATATACTTCATGAAAATGATAGAAATGCATTTAAATTGAATGGAAAAAATAGGCAATAGAAAAATTTATTCACTTTTCACGCATTTTATTTTTTCATTAGTAAAACGCAATTAAAATTTCCTCAACTTGATCTTTATGCCTTTGAAATTGATTATCACTTACTCGCAAGGTTCAATATTACATTTGTATTACTTGATGGTAATTAAGGGGAAAATACTTTTTTTTTTGTTCATTTCGTTTACGGAAGAATAAATTTGATTATCCTAAAGCAGTGGATGCGAATGACTTCGATTTGTCCGTCCACCTATCAAAGTCTACGCAAATGTTGCAGCTTTTTAAAAAAGGCTTGGCAAATGTATGGCCAGGTGATGTGTATGGCCAGGTGATGTGTATGGCCAGGTGTTGTGTATGACCATAGATTTATTTTAAAAATATGTAGAACTCGTCGGGGAACACGTCCATCAGCCCAAATGGATTTGGAAAAACTTTCTTGACAACTTGTATGAAATCTTGACATATTAAATGATGTGCATTCAGTTATCCATTTACTTTTACCTGCTGTACAGTCAGTCACTCTTTGCAAGCTTGCCAATCATTTTTCGTTCCCTAGAAGCCGCAACTTTTCAACTCCGTACCTCTAATCTAAATATAAATATTGCTAACTCTCATCCGATCGTAATTAGCCATTATCCGGTGTAAGGTAGTCTACACGAGCAATAAATAGTAATTTTACTCATCTATCTAAAAGATTAAGTGATTGACTCTTATACAAAAATTATGTTTTATATCCCACATATAGTGCATAGCCATCGATGTCTTCCCGTGACAGTTATTGCTTTTGACTTTTCCAACAACTTAACTTATTAAATGGTATGCATTAGTCTAAGAGCTTCACTTTCCTCTTATTAAGCTGAAAATTACTGCGTTACGAAATGAACTAAGCTACAGGCATCGTGAAAAATGTCTGAACAGTGTTGCATGTGAACACAGAGTTATAGATCACATTATAATCTGTAAGGGTATATAAAGTTTGTTGGAAGAGCTGAGATAGATTCATCATCATCCTTATCAGATTCGATCTAAACTTGTCTGTCCGTCTGTCCTGTTTATGCGCGCTCGTACCATAGATAGTAATCGTTGTAATATTTTAGTGAAATTTTACACCCTAAGGTGCTTTTGGAAACAGCTCGCATTGAATCACGTTTTCGATCACAACCGAGATAACGGCTCTTTTTGAAAAGCCGTTAGATGAATAACTGTAAGATGGTGGTGTAGGATGTTTTATGGTGGACCGCAACTCATTATCGACTTTTTATTTGTTTTTTTTTTTTTTTTTCTTATGAATAACGGATAAAACTTTTGTTTTGCTCTTATTTTCAGATAAGAGAATTAACGCTCTTGTCGAGATAAAACAGCTCATTAATTTAACTTTCATTTCGCTCTTATTTTCTGATAAGAGAATTAATATCACATAAGCAAATTAATTAGCTAACAGGGACTGCCTTAATTAATTAATTAATTCTCCTATATGGATAAAATATTAATTCTTATATGAACAATTTTTTTTTATCCGTTAAAGAAATTAATTCATTTACACTTTATTGAAAAGAATGTAATTTCCTCGTTCTGATAGATAATTAAATCACTTCTCAATTACAAACAATTCTTTTAGCCGTTAAAAGTTTCTCGTCCATTATAAGAGAATTCTTTTATCCGTTATTTAAGAAGAATTATTTTTTTTAAAGATAAGGTGTGCAAAAAATACATTGGACGTTCTGTGAGAAATAAAATAAAATGATGAAATGTTGCTTATCTTGGCACAAGCTTTTCTCTTATCCGTTAATCTCTATTCAGAACAAACTTAATATGCGTTGCGATTTTTTTTAACGTTTGTCCACACTTCACTTTTAAATACAACCTACACCACTGTGCTTAATATACTTATTCATACAACGATTTGGCAAAATAGGCCCTTGTAGTGGAAGTGGTCGAATACGTGGTTCGATCTGAACCACAATAGCATTCATAGCATTCAATAGCATTCATCGGTATAACAAATGTTATCAAAATATCTCGAGAGTTGCGACTTGTAGGTTCGACAACAAGACAACCGGGAAAGACGGGCGGACGGACACAGGGACACACAAACTTAAATCATTATAATAAAAATTGGATCTATTCCGAGCGTCCCTGGTTGCGTCATACATCCGCATAACATGCCCTTGTACCACAAGTGATGTAGAGTATAACAAATAAGATAAGATGATAAGAGGAGGTTTTAATTGTCCATTATCCAAATGGTACAATTACCTATTATGCTATTTATACCCTTCACCACTCGCGGTAGAACGATACAAGCGGTTGTAGGCAACACATAAAACAATTTTATATAGACCCACTTTTTGTTATGCCAATCGATCTAGAATAAGTTCAGAATCACTTTCTGAGTCGAGTTAAGCTTGTCTGTCCGTCTTGCTGTCTTGCGTTCAACCTACAGGCCGTAGATTCGTGATAGATCCACCTTTTATTATGACGAGCGAGTTAGAATCTTTTACGGAATCGATGTAAGCCTGTATGTCCGTCTGTCCGTCTTGCTTTCGTACGTTCAACTTTCAGCCCGCACGCATGCGATAGATCCACCCTTCATTACAACGATCGATTTAGAATCAGTTATTGAATTGATGCAAGCCTGTCTGCCCGTCTATCCGGTTTGCTTTGCTGCGTCGAACTTACACGTGATATATCCACCTTTTATCAGTTTAGAATTAATTTCTAAGTCGATTTGTCCGCCTGTCAGTCTTGTTTCCTTGTGTTCAACGTACAGATCACAATTTTCGATACATTTTGACGAATATTGGTATGTCGATGGATACAAAATCACTTTCTGAAAGGGTCTAAGCTTACCTAACCGTCTGTCTTTCTGGCGGGTATGTAATAGTAAGCCGCGGCCCATTGTAGTACCTTCAGTTACTTTATCTTTACGTAATTATCCTTTAGCTATTAAACACTCCGATATGAATAAGGATTTGCTTAATAAGAAGGCTAGTTATGAAATATAGATCAACACAGATCAGTTTCAAAAGGATGTTAAAAGGAATTTGCTTAACAACAGCTGTTACTGCTCCTCTTCTATAAATTAATAAATTCTACATTTCTATCAATTATTCATTAATTTTTTTAATGAATAAATGACAATAGTTATGGAAAAAAGAAAAAAAAAAAAAAGAATCCATAATTTGAGCTGAAATAAAATTGAAACGAAACACTTTGATACGCTCAGTGATAGTAAAGTTTTGTTGATTTTTCTCTGCCCATAATTCCTCTTGTACTTGTAAGCCATTTTTTTTTGTGCTTTTCTTTTGAAATACTTACTAACTAAAGTCTTGTTAAAACATATGCAAAATTATATTCAAAGAATATTTAAAATCTGTGAAATTTTTTTATTTTTTCTTACAATATTGAACACATTATTAAAAACTACCCCGCAGCTTGCAAGCTGAATAAAAAAAAAAAAAAAATGTGTTTTCTTTTCTTTGTTTCTCAACGGAAATCACACACAAATTTTTTTTATTCAAATTAACATAAAACAAAAAAAAATTTAATCAAATCACATTATCGATTAAAATGCATTAACAATAGTCTTTAGTAAAATAAACAACAGTAACAGCAACAACAACAACAGTAATAGTAACAAGAATAACAAGACTAAATAACTATTATGTGAGAGGGAGTTTTTCTTCTTCTTCTTCTTCTTTTTTATTTAAAGGATTCTGTAAGCGCTCAAATTGGTCAGGCTGTGAGAGAGTGAGAGAGAGAGAGAGAGAGAGAGAGAAAGAGAAGGAATGTAGAGAAAGCATTACAGAAAAAGCTCTATTGTTCTCTGAGTGTTGTTATGTTAGGATGAAGTTTGCTGCTTATAACCCCTGCCAGCCTGAGCTAAACCATAGTAAAGAAAGCTTATACTAAGCGACCACCGTTTATGAAAACATTATATTTCATTGACATTATTCATCCCTAATCAAAGAAATCAAAACAACAAAAAAACATTTTCTTTTTTCTTGCTACTAAAAGAACAAACAAAAAATTTTTAAATACCAAATATACGCATGCAGGCCACCATAAAACACCCCTAAAAGGGGTCGTATAGAGTTGGTCGATTTTATTTTATTTTTTTTTTTGTTTTTCTATTTCTGCAGTTCTTTAACCATGTGTTCCAATTTCCATGGAATTCTTGTTCATTAAACTTTACAAAAAAAAAAAAGATGCTTTAGTTTGAGATGCAGAGAGAAAAGATTTTTTTTTTGTTTTTCTTTTTAGGTAGTGGCTAGAGTACTCAACAATTACATAGTAAGTACACTTCTTTCGTTTTGCAACCATTACTCTACCGTGTAATTATTGTTGTTCTTGTCATTGTAATAAAAGAGAGAAACAGCAGTGATGCTGTGTTCATTGGTGAGACCCGGGTGTTTTGAGAGTTTATCTATAAACTTTTTTTTTTTTTGTTCTTTTAATCACTTGTTCTTCTTTTACATAAATTGATATGCATAGTACATATGTAAGTGCGTGTGTGTGTACGTTCGAGGTAGGGCTTTGAGGTACATTGAAAGGATAGGAGAAAGGCTTTTTTTTCGTGTAGAAATCTATAACAAAAGGGAGTGGCTGAGGTCTGTTTATTTTTTTTTTCATTAGTAAATCGTAGAAATTCACTCGTAAAACAGATTTTGAAAAATAAGAAGAAGAAAAAATATTGAAAAGAATTTTTGAAAACTTACAAAAGGAAAAATGAAAATAAATAAATAACAGAAACCTACTTAACAAAATAAATAGAGTAAGAAAACCATATTCACCGCAGTTCGATTCTTACAAACCTTGCATTTCTTTTCAAATGCTTTTTAAATGCCAACATAAATATTAAATTGTAATTTACTGGTAATAATAATTTAAAAAATCTCGTTTTTATTTATACCCATCGCCGAGGAGCTATATTTTTAATTTGTCAAAACGTTTCCAATACCCAGAAAAAACCATCAAAGGTCCGGTAAAGTATACATATCTTCTAAATCCACATCAAATTCTAAACCGATTTAAGTATGTTCGGTCTGTCCGTCAGTCTCCGAAAATGTCATTTTGCGACAGAAGCTTCAAAGGCGCTATAAAAATTACTTGCTATTGATTTATATCAAATCGAACCGCTTTACCGATTTTCGCCAGTCCGTCTGTCCATCTTTGTGTTAATTGCCGTGATAAACCTAGCCATGGTCGCCTAAATGGAGATATTTACTGCAGACATACGGTATAAATTTCTGCTTTTGCTCTAAAACAAATAGAAAATATTTTCCACGCCCATCCATTATTATAGAGTATGAAAATTTAGTTTTTCCTTTTTTTTAGTGTTTTTGAGAATAATGGTGATGGACATAAACGATCCGTTTGCAGCCGAATACGATTTTCTTTCTTGTTTTGTGTTGATCTTTTGTTCTGAACATGTAGCTCAATCCTCTTTTTGAACGTGATCGCTACAGCTAAAGCAGGGATGTAAAGAATCAAATTGCAACTTTTCTCTCAAAGTTTCAGTTTTCTGTGTTCATTTGCAGTCTCTTCCTGAACATAAAAATTTCGGTTTATAGGCGGACGGATAGACCGCCATAACCTAAAACCATTCAATATTTCAAAACAAATACAGTAGGAGACCTCTAACACGCCTGTCTTCTATTATAAACGCAATAAGCGCTGATCTATAGATGAAATAATCGCCCGAAGGTTGTTACTTATGTTCGTTACCAGCGATTGCGTATCCAAAATCGCAAAACTTTTGTACGTTATAGGTAGGGGAAAAACTTGTATCGCATTTTCAGTTTCCATTATTTGATCAAAGTCATTTCAAATTCCTACAAACTTCTTTCCTTTCTATTACATTGTTGGCAGAATGGATGAACCCGATATTAACTGAATATAGTTTTTTTAGTTAGATTTCCAATGTATTTTAATTACCGGACATCTTCCATTTTGAAAACTTTTCAATCGCCTACATAATTGTTTTCCTTTTCTACTAACAAGAAGAAAACACTAAAAAGATGTATAAGGAAACAAGAAACACAAGAGTGTAGACAGTTTACTTTTCGAAAATGTTATGTATATATATATATAAACATATACAGCATTTTATACATATATATATATATATCTGACTCTTCGAAGCCTTCAAAGAACGTTTCTTAGCAATGATCTTAGTTATGATCGGTTGACACATTTCAATGCAATTGCAAAATCTAAGTATCGGGATTGTTTCTCTATTCGTACGATTTTTTTCAGATTTATTTTGAATTATTGAAAATCCTACAAAAAGTTCGTGGCAACATATGTGTAGAAACTTTACGACTGCATTGAAATGTCTTAACCGGGAATGCAATGCGTTTTGTTTATGCATTTTTGCAGTACTCGTCACTTTCGACGATAGGCCACCACTATTCCTTAAAAGTCAAGTCAGACGAGAGCATATCAGTTTTTAAAAGTCGAAGAGTTTGAATTTTTCTAAAGACAAGCGGCGTGTTACTTAATACCAAATCAATTGGACGACGCTTTTAACGAGAAACCTCTTGCTTTCGATTCATTGTTAACATTATAATGGATCTTAGCAAGCCTTTATTATTCTTAGGAGCCTACCTACAAATACTATGCAAATATCTCATCATTTTTATTCTTATAAAATTTTCCCCAAATAACATCATAACCTGACCCTAAGACCTTCTGAAAACTGTGCCACTAAAAATCGATGGCATGAGTTTATACACATTTTCTTCTATATCTTTTCTTCGAAATGGGAAGGTTCGCCGTTTCCTAGAATAACTTTTTTTTATTTCTAACCTATGCGAAATTCCATCCGCTAAGCCATTTTTTTTTGTTCAAATCCCCTAAATCGGAAGTAAGAAGCTACAGTAGGAAGCTGAAATTGGAGCGTTAGTCAAAAAGTAATGAGTCGGATAAGCAGTTAAAATATCGCCAACTTGTATTTGGGTGTCCTCAAAGCTGATCTAAAGAGGTCAGAGGTTAGAGTTCAGAGATTAAGGAATAAAGAGTTATTAAGGACTATGCATGTTCGCTACGGTTTTTATGCATTATTTGTGCTCGAATATGAGTAATATGAGTAATATACCGGAAATCAAGAGCTCAATCCTTATTCCTACTTGTTGATTAGGTTATGTATGAGAATTTATTTCAAAAATAATGATGGCGCATCCTCACGGAACATATAACCTAAAAGATTTAAGATGGACCTCTTGTACGGATTATAGGTTAGATTGTCTTTTAATTTTCTAAAGTTACTCAATAATTGTACAAGTGTGTATAAGTAGACCAGACTTATTGATAAGATTAAACTGTGCGACCGCAAAATGAAAGGCGAACATGGCTACTTTGGCATTGAATGTTATGCTTTTCGAAAACGTATTTATCTGTGATCCAATATTAGAATCTATAGCCACGATATTTTGGAAGTTATGGTCCAGAGCGTTTTGGAGTCTTTTCCCCAAAGTTTGTTCCTTATCTCCTTCAGAAGGCCCACAGTCACGTTTAGACAGGATCTACGAAATCTTTTTTCAACTTTCTCTGTACATTTTAGGCTTTGCGACCATTTAAATGCTAAAGGGAAGAGCGAACGGACAGACAGGTAGACTGACCAATGTAAATCTACAGAGGTACGCCTTAATGCTCTGATATCCATTCGTTTCCGCATCTTCAATGCTTTTGGGGTTTGCATACAAAATGAAAAGACTGGCATATTCCCATCGTTCGGGAATGCAACCAGAGAAAAAAAAGTACATTTTTTTATAAACTTTTATTGCAAGCGCTCGCTTCGTTTTCTGAAGTTGTTAATCTTTGCATATTTATTAGGCTTGTTTCGTATTCCGTTTCGTTTCAAATGTAATTTTGTTTCAATTCTTTAAAACACTTTTTCTTTTCTTTTTTTTTTTTTGCTTTTTAACAAATTTCTATAGAAATTAAGTTCGAAGTATCTGTTACCTTTCTTTCTTTTTCCTAACGTTTTTTTTTGTTGTTTTTTTTTCGGTTTTATTTTCTTTCAATTTTGTTCGTGTTCGTGTTTTTTTTTTCTTTTCGAAAATCAAACAAACAAAGAAAAGGAAGAAAAGTTAGTGAAGCATCCTTTTGTAACTGTAAACTAATGCTTCCATGTTCCGTTTTATGCATTACATCCCTTCTCTTTAATTTGAAGAGTCCATGTCGCGCACACGGACACGCACACATTTATGTAAACGTTTCGGTAAAAGTCAATGTAATAGCGATTCAACGCTAATGCGGCTGCTGTTGCTGCTATATATCATGTATACGGAAAGTTTATATATATATATATATATATATATATATATGTATGTATGTATGTATGTATGTATGTATGTACGTGTGTGTGTGTGTGTGTGTGTAAATGTTCTTTGCAAGTTATGTGTGTATAGGTGATTTTAGTGTAGCTTGAATTAAATATGGAAAATTGATTTTTCCTGCTTAATGCCGTATACCGGAAATTTTCTTTTTTTTTGCTTTTTTGCATTCTCAATCTCTTCGTTAACTGTAAAAATAATTAAAAAAAACAAATAGCAAAAGAAAAAGTTCCTTCTATTCCTGTGCTTGGGGACTAATCCAAATTTCGATTTGAGCAGAAATTACTCATGTAAGTATAGAAATCTATTCTTTATCTGTTTTAGTGTTTCTTTTTTTCTATCTTCTTTCCTTCGTTCCTTTTTTTCTTTTTTTTTTTTTTTGGTTCTCTATTCTATGATAAACGTTGTCTACAACGACCAACAGTGTTAATGCCCCGGCCCAGCAGTAATATATTGAAAGAAATCACATACTGCTGTGACAGGACAATATCAATGGCAATCGTTTCGTTTCCATTCTTCTTTTATTTATCTATTTATTTATATATTTTTCTTTTTTTTTTTCTTTGATATAGTAATTAATGTAATAATGATTTGTTCTTCTCCTTTAAACGAATTTTATTTCAAAACACTTTTATGAAAAACTAGAATAAATTAAAAAATTTCTCTCTGTATAAGAAGGAAAGTATAAAGAAAAAAAAAAAAAAATGAAAAAAAAGTTCGTTCTACACACATTTTTTGATTTTAAGAAATTGCACGTATGAAATCCAAATCGTTACTGAAAGCCAGACTGTGGAATATCTCCTGTTTGAGGGTAGATTGCATGCATTCATGTGTGCGTGCAATATGTGTACATAGTGTAAGAACTACTTATGTTAGCTGCATAATAGATTCCGCTTCTTTCCCATAAACTACTAATCATTCAGCCAAAAGAGCATTAAACGTGTACCGAACAAACAAAAGTTTACATTAAAAGTCCCGTATTTGAAAAAATTTAGCCAGAATTTTGCGGAAAAAAGAGTCAAAGAGAAAGAGCATAAACTCTTCTCTCTCTCTCTCTCTCTCTCATCCAACAAAATTTCATTTATATTCCAGTAAGACAATGAGCGCATAATCCTAGATTTTCTTTTGTTACCCAAATTTATTGGAATAAATACTCAACAGGGTTGTAATCTTTATATAAACGTTAAAATATCTTAATTTGAACAAAAAAAAAAAAAATGGGAACGTGGCGTGAATCTCCAATAAGAAAAAAATTTTTTTGGATGGTTTCGTTTCTCATAAGATAAAAGATATATATTCTGCCGCTTAATGGGTCGATCGGGTCCACTCTGGCTAGTAAAGTTGAAAAAGGTTCAGCTTAATATTTGCTACAGTTCTCAAGCTCCTAATGGATAATTTTTTACAATTTATTTTTTTGGCGAATTTTGCTTTTTTTATCCGCATTTTGGGAGATAAGCATTCGCTAGTCCAACCTAGGGAATTTAACACCTTAGGTATTTAACACCTCTCATATGCGAGGGGATATGAGATGCGACTGTCTAAATCAGTGTTCGCGAGTTCAAATCTCAGTGTGGTAGATCATACCCGGCCTTAGCTACAGTGAACTGCTCGGTCGGTGAAGGCGTAAAATTTATCGATTGGACACACATCTCAAAGGTTTTAGCCGCTCTATATGTCTCTTTCTTTCCCCAATTCTTTCCAATCTTTCGGTGTTTGCATGTTCAAATCCCAATGTCCGTACACCATAATTGACCTTAGCTGCAGTGAAGTACTCAGAGGGTACAGGCATAATATTTATCGATTTGGACACAAACCCACGAAACTTCGTCTGCTTCTTATATCTTTTTTCTTTCTCCACTTCTTTCCAATCGTCGCCGTGATATACATGCAGGGAACATCCCTGAGTGGTAGGTCACAGTAAAAAAAAATGTATCTATATATAAGGTATACAACCTTTATTAGCCGGAGATTTCAAATCAATTTGACCCTGGACTTTTCAAAATTCCAAAATTACAGAAATAAGGTTAGAAACTTGGATTTTGTATCATCTCTGTCTTCTTTGATACATTAGATGCAAAAATTGACGCAATTTGTCCGCAACAATTAAAAGACTAATATAGAATCCAAAGCACATGTCGGCGTAAAAATGAAATCGTTTCGAATATTCGACTTCTATTATTATTATTACTATTATCATTAATTTAGCCAGAGATACAAAAACTAAGTCCTAAAGCACTGGCATCTAAGGTTATCGGCTTTACTGAACCCTTTACCGCACTTGCGATTTAAGTCCACGACTATTGAGTTATTAGTCGAGATCCTTTGCCTATTCGGCCGCTCAGACAAATTAACTGTCTCAGAACTGTCTCTTGCTTTTCTGCTTGGGTACAAATCGTTTCTAAAATAGTTCCCTCAAGCATTAATTAATGCTGCAGTCAACGAACAGACTTCGGGTCTAAAAACTTTATAAATGTATTGATATTAGGAACAACTTGAACTAAAATTGCAAGTAAATTTTAGTTTAATTATATAAATTGTAATAAAATTAATTGATGATAATTTGGTAATGCGTTTTTCTTAAATTTGATGAGACACATTTGACCACCCATTTACGAATTCTTGATAGTGCATAACTTACAGAGTTGCTTTTGAGCTAATCGGGTAGATTGGACGAGATGATGAGATAGATATATTGGTATACACATTATCCCATTATCTTGTTTTTCATTTCCTCTCTCGCTTATCATCTACGCTTTCTACACTTATCACTCACAAGTTTCTATTTCGCTTTTTAGAGCATAAGCGCACAAATTTTCTTCACTGACATGATTTCTCTTTCTCACTCTCTTATTCGGCTTAACGTTTTGTAATTCCAGTTGCATATTAATGTAATTTTGCATAAAAAGTCTCTTTATTCTCTCTGTGTTTCATTCTCCCGCGTTTCAAGTGTATCTACAATTTATAGGTGTATTGCTGTATACGCTAATGTACAAATACCACGATAGTGAATATGAAAAATTGAATTAAAGCTTTCCGTTCAAATTATCTCTCACTCTCCCGCTCACTGTCTTTCCCTAATATATTCTATCTACCCTTAATGTATAGTACACACCCTGTATTCCTGTATGCAAATAGCAATATATCCGTAGTCTATTTATTTGTTTTTGTTCTTTGTTGTTGTGTCATTATTTCGAGATGTCAAGTAACCCATATTCCATGTTAGCCGCGAAAACTAAGACTAAGTTTATAGTGTATAATAAGCAATGGAAAATAGAAGTTCATTCCTTTCTCTTAAGCTCTGTCAATCATTTAGGAATGACTTGGAATTTACGCATGTGAGAAATTTTCTAATTTAAATTTTCGTTTTTGTCGACTTTACGCTGATAAAACTTTAAAAAAGTTTTACCCTTTTTTTTAACTAAAATATTTGCTTTGCTTTAACTCCATTCGTTTGTTTTCTTTTCTATCTCCCACTTTCAAGAGCATTTTTAAAATGGTTACACAAAACATCGGAGATTTCGTTAGGGCTTAGCTAAATGTAAATGTAAAGAACTGAAGGCTTACATTTATTGTTTTCGTTTTTCTTTTTGTCGAAATCATTATTACAAACTTGTAAAGAGAGAAAATTTCTATTTGTTCCCAAAAGATTAGGTGCAAAAACGGAAGGATTTGAAACAGAGCTACGCCTTAATAATAATAATAATAAAAAAAAGAACTGAGAACAATATCATAAGGCAAGCCCTATACAAACTATATACCCTACATCATTCCGCCTACTGTTTATTTTTAATTTATTTTCATACGAGCAGCCGGTTACGTAAGAACCAAGTCAATGTTCGTAGGTTCAAATCTCAACTGCAATAGAGTTCACTTTAGTCCTAGGTTATAAGTACAGCTCACTCGATACAGGCAACGCACTTGCGTGCTATTGCGCATCCATCCACTATAGTGCGGTCGCCACCTCTCTGCCTTTTTCTGTCCCTCCTTACTGACCATCACCGTGTTACATAAGTAGGGAACATGCCCTGAGTGATTGGTTATGTTAAGATAAAAAAAAATATTTTCTACTTTCTTCATATAAACGTAATCTTTTCATGGAAGTCCCGATATGAGCACTGGATCCAAATTTAGCAAAGTTACTTTCTTTGTCACCTTTTTACTACGTAGCTACGTAGAATCTATAGGTGGCCTAACAAACCCAGGCTTTTCCCGCTAATTTCATATGCCAAAATACAGAGGTTTAACGAGTTTTGTCAAGAAATTTAAAAATACGTCGGTGTACCAAATTTCGTCATAATATCTTAAATATAGCGATTTATTAGTTGAACACAAATGTATATGAACAACAGCGAGTTATCGGACAGACGGACAGACAAACTAATATCAATTTACAAAATGATTCAGTATCGATCGATATAATAAGAGAGAAGTCTGTCTACCTAAGTCCTACCGGACGTTACATACATCCGCACAAACTTAGCATATTTTTTAACAAAAATGGTGTAGGGTATAAGGAGAAGAATCTTTGAAAGAGAAACATTTGGCGTTACATTCATACATTTTCATATACTTACGAAAGAAGCACACTTTCAAGTGCAATTCATAAGCAAATATATTATATGTCGACAAAAGCACAGCGTACATAACGGATAAATTGCTAATCTAATTTAGCCGTTAACACTAAATCTTACCTTCTTTTTTTTTACTAACGAAACATGGTACGATGTGACTGTCATTCACTTGTAAGAATCCTAATAAATTTATTTATTTATCCAAACACACAAACTATATAATATAAAATATTATAATACATATGTTTATGCCCTACACCACATGATATATTAATTTTGATATATTAAGCTTGTGCGGACCTATGTAACACGCAGCATGGCTTAAGATAGACCCATCTTTTTTTATACAGATCGATTCAGAAATTGATTCCGAGCTTATCTGTCCCTTTGTCTGTCTGCCCACGTAAATTTTTGTTCAACCCACAAGCCGCAAATTTTTGAGATATGTTGATGGAATTTGATACACTGACGTGTTTCAACCTAAGAACAAACGTTATTGAAAATGGTGTGGATCGAACCACTTTTCCGACCAGTGCTCATATAAAACCCCAATACGAAAAGTCGTCACATGGAGAGAAAATAGAAATTTTTTGTAATGCAAATTAATCCATAGCAATAATTTGATATAAAAATTAACTGCGCTGAATTTTGAACACAAACCACAATTTTTGAACCTCGTAGGCACAACTATTCTTAAGCAAAGTAAGCAAATTTATTTGCAAAACTAATTAAAAGCATTATAGGGGGACACGGCCCGCCATTAAATATCCTACACAACTTTACTTATGCAATTATTCATACAAAGTCTTATAGTGGGAATGACCTAAAAAGGTAACGCAATCCGAACCACTTTCGATAGCGTTCGGCTAAAAAACGTTAGTGTACCAAAGTTCATCAAAGTGTCAGAAAACTTGCAAGTTGTCGGTCGAACACAATTGGATAGACGGACAGAAAATGATTCGAACCCGATTGTAATAAGAGGCATAATTATCTCAAGTCCTTCTGGGTGTTGCTGCGTATATTCACATAAACTTAGTATACCCTTGTACCACACAACTGGTGTGGTGTGTCTGTGTACCAAATCTCATCAAATTATCTCAAAAATTACAACCTGTTGGACTAAAACTAGTCGGACAGACGGACAAACACGCTTAAACCGATTCATATGGGTCTCTCTCAAGTTCTTCTGAGTGCATACGTCCGCACGAATTTAATATACCCTTGTAGCTAAAGCGGTGTAGAGTATAAAAAACTGTATGCCTACTAACATTTCCGCTGATGGATGTCTAATATTCTTCTCGAGATGAATGTAGTGTTTCCCTCTGTTCCAATTTATTTTATAGGATATAACTTTTATTCAGTTTTTCTCCCATGTTAAAGACCATCAGCCGTTCAGCGCCCCCTTTTATACAAATACTAAAAGTTTGCATATATGTCTCTTATATATACATATATATCGACCTTTCGGTCTCTCTCGCTCTCTCATTGCTTTCATTAGAAAATAATTTTAAAATATTTAACATAACTGTTTTTCCTTTGCCGCCTGAACGCTCTGTGCAACTCTTATGTGACTCCTTTAAAGATATTAAACGATAATCTAAACCCTTTTCCTACGGTGACTTTACCGATTTAGTTGACGAGGTTGTCTATGGTGAGGAAAATTTATGGCACATCATATGAGTTTTTGCGAAATAGATTACGATCAAAAGGACTGCATATAAGTACATACACACGCACTTTTGATGACAAGTGTAGGTTAAAAAAAATTGCAAAAAACAATTTTATTCTAGTACAAGTGTACTCGGATATCCAGTAGACATGCATCACTATACACACACGCTTCAGCATGCCTGTATATATACATACATGCATATATGTGTGCCGGTGTAAATGTCCGAAAAACAACCTGATCAAATAAAACCTCAGGAAATTTCAACAGGACAATGGGTATGCATAACCAAAACCGAAAGAATGTCTTACATCCTCACCAATAGTCTGGTCTGTTTCACTTCACTTCGCTCTGCTCTGCTCTACTCTGCTCTGTCAACACAATTATCAAATATTTAATGTTCTACATATACATGTGTATATATATACATATATATGTATGCATAGGTGTAGAGTAAGTAAGTGTTGCGCTTGCATGCTTTTCGTATCGTCATCATTTTCACTCTCTCTCTCTTTCTCTCTCTCTCGTGCTCTTATAATAACTTTATTAAAAATTGATGAACCCAAACCTTTTTGGATAGAAGAAACTCAGTGTTGCTTAATTCATGCTTGTATGTGTGCATAACAGTATGTAATAGCGAAACGATGGATACTTGGTAAAGGAAAACACTTACGGGGCTTTTCGGTTGATGTACAAAAGTGTTGAAAATTCTTTTGGAGCATTCGATAATGAATGATGAAATTTTACTCTAGATATATAGTGCTTTTTATCTCTTTGTTTCTTTTTTTTTATTTTTCTATTCTTTTTCTTTCTGTTTTTTGTTTAACAACAATAAAGGATTTTTCTTCTTTTTTTCCCCATTTTTATTTTATTTTTCTTCACGAGTATTACACAAGTCGTGATTTATTGGTTTTTATCTGGAGAAAAGAAATTTTATATAAATTTTATATATATATGTAGGGATACTACAGCAACACTATATAAGTTTGTTTTTAATCCTTTTTATTATTTCCACAACAGCCACAAGCTTTGTTGGCTGGTCATCGGCTGGTTGTTTGGTTGGTTGGTTGGTTGGTTGGTTAGTTGCTAGTTGCTTGATGCATGGACTTTGATTAAATGCTGGAGTATTGGAAAAATCAATTTATTAAGGACATGATTTATTATGTTTTCATTAAAGATGCCATTTGCATTGTGGCATCAATTAGAAATTCAATTATGTCCATCGTTCGAGTACAAGTAAGCAAAGAGCTAGAGAGAAGGAGAGAGAAAGAGAGAGAGATAGAGCGAGTGAGCGAGAGAGAGAGCAAAAATGATGAACAGACAAAGGGACCTACACACAGCCATACAAAACAATTAAATTTTAATTAAGGCAAACATTTGAAAATCATTGCAGGAATATTTTCAAAATTCTTCGCCTTACATACAACTGTACAACGTAGCATTAAAATCAATCATCAGTTCGAAACACTACAAAAAGTGCGAATAGCTATGAAAGTTAGATTTTCATTTCCGATTGATTGATTCATTGGGACCATTTTTAAAAGAAGTAGTTTTTTTTCTTATCTCTAGAGAAATTTGTAAAGATATCAGGTTGACTAAAGGATTGTATCGAATTCTGCACGTGACAGGCCATAGCTAATGAGTTCCAGAACAACAAAAAAAAACAAAAAAAATGCAACTTCCATCCTCATGAGTAGCCGTCTAGACAAACGATTGCAACTAACAACTCGATAGTTGCGGGTTCAAGCACCTCAAGCACGGTAGAGTTCTCAATACAAGCGAACAATACGATCTTACTTATCCGGTAGCCTTTGAATGCACATTTTGTGCATTTATTTACAAAATTTATAGATAACAAAAAGATAAAAAAAAAAGTCATTTGTAGGAGGAGTGTAATTTAAAACGACTGTTTCTTGTGGATCGATCTCGGCCATGTTTCCCATAATTTTTTTTAATGATTCAAGTAAATGTTTGTACCAAGTTTCCGCATGTTGTTAAGCGCTTTCATCTATTTTTGATCGATATGTAAGTGTAAGTAATAGTGTTCGCTCTTTGGGATGTGGTAGTAGGGGATCGCTTCCATCAATGCGGAAAATATGCAATACCTTGCTACACACATCACTTTAATATTTGCGATTGCCAGGGATGCAAAACAGTTCGCGCACGGATGGACAGAGGGAAAAAACAAGCGCGGATCACAAATAGGCAAAGGAGGTCCAGTATTTTTTTTCTTTTATTTGACCCACGCCCGCTAACGAAATATTTCCTACACATATAGGCAAGAAAGAGGTCAAGAAAAACTGCAGGCAAAAGGGGCTGGCTATTTTCTGGAGATTGCAAACGAAAGAAAAATTTGAACATTTCCCCCATTTTTCGCCGGTGGATATAAAAGCACTTACACATTTTATAAACATTCACATAATGCATACTTTTAGCGGCATTAGCATTGTGACAATTATCTTAATATTTTTCTCTCCGTTAGTCTGTGCTATGTGAACTGTGAAATGACACCGTAAAAAATGGCTTTTCTGTTTGTCCTGTAACACCCAAATGCAAACGGAATGTAATTTGCTTTACAACAACATAGTCGGACACGGCCTATCTTGAAATAACTTACTCAGTATACCAAATTTCATCACAGTATCTCAAAAATTACGACCTTTAGGCTGAAAGAAAGCAAAACAGATAGGCGGACAAGTGGACAGAAACCTAAATCGGTATAATGAAACTTGAGTGTTAGATACATCCGCACAAGTTTAATTAATATACCACAAATGGTGTAGGGCATAAAAAGTGTTAACCCTTAAGTGCATGTAATTACCAATTGTCTACATTCCAGTTCTATTTAATGTCACAAAATTGATAACATCTTTTTAAAAGTTTTGATCCTATTTCTCCTTTGGGCTCATTATGGAAAAGTTGAACACAACGTAATCTACGCAAAAAGTATCCAATTGCTATACCGAGATTTGGGAACCCAGGTTATAAAGAAAAGAAGCAAGTAAGGAAATTAAATTCCGTCGGGACCGAAGCTTTTATACTCATCACCGTTTACCTCAAAAAAAGACAAATGAAGTAAAAGAACCAAACGTGGACACAGTTGATTTCTTCTATTTTCAAAATAAAAGTTCTTGTCGTAGAGGCATTTGAGCGTTGTAGGCGTGTCGTCTGAAAAGTTTAGGTCAATTCCAAGTTCTTTTGCAAATTTGTAGACGATATCTTCATTTTCCCTAACGGAAGAATGTTTACGACTACAAGGCTGCCCAAACAGACAGATGAACAGACGAACAGGCGGAGATATTTAGGTGCATTAAAGAGTTGTAACGGTCCAAGAATTTGAATATTTTATGAGTTTTTTGAAGCTTGTTTATTGAAAAAATAATTCGATTTTGATACACTATAATATTGGATAGGCGTGGTACATTTTTTCCATTTTTGTGCACAAAGGCTACAGCATCGCCCATAGGATATGCGCTAAAATATTTGTACGTTTATTTGCTATAGTTTATGAGTAATAAGCAGAAAACCAATTTTGCATTCCCTTTGAAAGACCGACGTGATCTCAGTTTACGTGGTGCTGTGGGCGTATCCTTCAACCGATTTGGCCCATTTTCAATACCACCATGCGTGCAAAAACTTCCACCGTTTCTGCCAAATTTGAAGTCGATAGCTTCATTTTCGCAGCTAGGAGAATGTTTACAACAGATATTATACAGACGGACAGACGGACATACGTAAATCGATTTAGAATTTGATGCTGATCACGAATATATACATTTTGTGGGATCGCTAATGCTTCCTTCTGAGCGTCGCAAACGTCTTGATAAAATGAATATACCCCTCGTCCTTCAGCGATGGGCATAAAAAAAACAAGATAGCGAGAGAGAGAGAGAAAGGTGGACATTTCCGTTTACATTTCCATTAAATGTTTCTTTTCATTCATCTCAAACTGTCACACATGATTGCAGAGTGTCTTTTAAGGTTAATCCAGTCACACCGAAGAACCGCAGAAGCAAGAAAAAAAAGAAAAAAGGAAACGTAAATATTTCTTCTGTATGCGTTCAAAATATGCAGAAGCAAACTAAAGCCTAAGCTTAATTCAATTATTTTTAAATAAATAGGAAACACGTTTTCGCTTTGAATCCCTATCACACTTAAAACAAGTACAGGAAAATCGTACCGTCTTTTTTTTCATACCCTACAGCACTCGTCGTATGGGGTATATTAAGTTAGCGCGGACATATATAACATTCAGAAGAGCTTAAGATAGCCCCATTTTTTGTTATACCGATCGATTTAGAATAATTTCCTAAATCGACCTAAGCCTGTCTGCCTGTCTGCCTGTCTGTCCGTCCGATGATTGTCCACGTTAATTTGTTTTTAAGCTACAGGTCGCAATTTTTGAGATAGTTTGATGAAATTTGGTACAGTGGCGTTTTTTCGACCAAGGACGAACGCTCCCCATATATAACGCCTTATTTTGAAAAGTCGTCGTATGGAAAAAAATTGTAGTTCTCAAAATTTCTCGGCAAAACTGGCTAACTGACTATTTTTGAATGCTGCACTATATAAGGATTTCACGAAATTTGTTGTTTTTTACAGTTAATGTGTACTTTTTGGTGTATGATTGCCAAAACGGGGGAATAAAGGGTACGTAATAGTCTGCGTCGCCTGATTACAATCTTCTTACTTGTTTGTTTTTTTTCATTTGCCGACTCTCGAAATACCATAAAGAACCGTATTGCGTTAGCTTTTTAAATGGCTTCTATGGTTTTACATGAGTTCAAAAGTTCAATATCATCAGAGTAGTTCTATGAGTTTTCTAAGCATTATGGGAAACTCATAGAAAACCCAATGTGCATACAGAGTGACATATAACCTGGTTTTACACAATACCTATGAATTTTGAGTAAAAACTTATTGACAAGGATTTTGTTTTTTTTTTTTTGTTTTTGAGTGGGCATAGATATGCTGAGAGTAACAGCCGGAAGGCAGTAAAATCTAGTTCCACTTCTATGCTATGCTTTACCCTGTGAAGTCTCTCTCTCATGCCATATAGTGCTGAATGTTACAAACGCTGCAATCGCTTTAATACACTGTTGCATCCATCAAATTGGATAAGATTTCATGTCTTTTTTTGAAAATATTTACATTGTGTGTTATATTAAATATACATAAGATATATCAAGTTACGTTAATACGCACTTTTAAGAAATTTTTATGGCTACACATACTGCAGTGGGTTTTTTAAAAATAAAAAGAAATGCGGGTCGTGATTGATTCTCTTTATTCCGATATTATGTTGATAAAAAGAAACTCGCAAAATCTATCTATACAGGAATATTTGTTTAACGTCTATCATCAGGCAGACTATCACAAAATTTTGTTCGTATTTTATTAAATAGTGAGAACTATTTGTTAAAAGCCAAAACGATGGTTATTTTTTCCATCCGTAAGAAATTTTCATAAATACTTGGCCATTTCGATTTTATTCTTCTTGCTCTTCTTCATCGTCTCCTCCCATGTACGCTTTCATCAAACCAGGTGGTATCTCATACTTTTGATTATATGTTACAAACTACAAAATAAGAAAGGAAATATTAATAATAATATTAATAATAATAACAGAAAAATTGCTTTTTTATTAGGCGCTTGCATGTGTTTTGATCATTTTTTCACATGAAATTTTCACATTTATTGGTACGATATAAATTGATCCAAATATTTTCCATCATTTTCTATGACCTCTTCCCATCTTTCTAGCAAATCGGCAATGCCGTGTCAAAAGAATGATATTTTGACAGCGTACCAATCATTGACACATTTTCCACTTCTTCAGCATTTCAAAATTGCGTACCAACCTAGCCCTGCTGCATCCATATGAACAAGTGATAATCAGAACGCGCTATGTCGGGTGACTAGGGTAGATGCGGCAGAACTTCCCATTCGAACTGCAACAGTGTATCAACGTGTGACCGAGCGCTGTAATGCAAGAGGATAACTGTTAACGCCTATTGCACAAGAGTGCATGGTTCCACTTGTTCAATTGAGATCGGCAGACATCTGCCGCAACACTTTCACGATTTCAACAGCACACCTCGCTAATTCCCTCATGTGTGCAGCATGGCTTTATGGCCATAACCAACGATTTTTGGACTTGGGATTGTCATAGCAGATGCACATTTCTTCACCAATACGCCTGCCAAGCAATGAAACCGCGGTGTTAAAACGATTCGAAATGGCATTTTCAGTCAATTCGTGTGGTAGCCGTTTTACCTCCTTACGGATCTACCCCATCGCGTATGAACTTCCAGAATCAGTTGATTCGTCAACTGTTAAGCTATTCGAAAGTTCTTTGACAGTTTGAACAGGATTTTCATTCAACAAGTGTTGCAATTATCTTCAAAATTTTTTGGTTCTTCTGGCCGTTCTTTTAAACCGTTCCCAAAACTGACAATTGGAATACGATGAGGCAGGATCACCATAAAGCTTCTAAAAACGTTTAATGGGCGTCAGCGACAGATTCAGTAATGAATGCCGAAAATGCAATTTTGAGTGTTCCATGATTAGCGTCTGTACACATTGAATAATTCGATTATGTAGAGAAAGGTCAAAATGATCGAATATACCGTTGTGTACTACTACGATACTTCGCTTAGTTTGTCATTTTTAACAATAGACATCGTTGATCAAAATACATGCAAACATCTATCGAAATACCTTTACCTTCCTCGGACGTATTTTGATAACAGGATGCTGTCTAAAGTCAATGCATTCACATGCCATTCGTTTGCTAGGAAACCTACGTAAAAGAAATTAAAAGCTTTATATTCATTTTGAGATATGTCTTAAAGAGCTTGTTGGTCGTGTTTTTCTTTAAAGGCGATCTTTAATATATGCCTAGACATGTCTAACTTTATCATTGAACGGGGAACGAAAAACGCCTGTAAATTTTCTTAAGATCACCGAAAAGAATAGCAGGTCTTCTCTGGAAATAAGGACTAGCAACTGATCAATGATTATGTACACTTTTCTGCAAATTTTTGATGCTGTTTCAGTTCTTCAAATATTGAACTCTTCAATTTTCGGAGCCCTGAGGACACCAATAAATAAAAACAACGACCGACTCAATAGTTCGGATGAATATTTCTGTTTATTGACACAGAAACAGGCAGTACCTAAGTTCAAAATTTGTAGATCTTTTAAAGGTCAATCAGAAGATGGACTTATGTAGCCTAACCTAGTTTCTTCTTCCAGTTTTCGGTCGTCACATTTGTTAGTGATGTTCCTAGTCTCATATGTTCTAACTTGACAAAGTAATTTTTTTTGGAAATAGTGATCGAAGCAAATGACAAACTCCTTACCCTATAAATGGCTATAATGATAAATCTGAAATGTCTTCGTCTATCCACAATGTTTATATGCCTTTTTTAAAGATTTCTGATTACTTGCTATCTTAAAGAAATGAGAAAGGATTGGAAAGCATTTTCTGAATTATACACTTATGCATTTTAGCAAAGTTACTGATAGCTTTACCAACAACATGTTTCAGATAATTTGCTTTTAAAAAAAATTTTATAGAATTGTAAAATTCCTTCTACTTGGATTTGTTTGAACTTATTCTTTAAAATCTTATATCGATTATTTTCTATAAATTATTGAAAGCCAATTTTTGAACATTACATTCAAATGATGTCTGCTTTTAAATTTCATTTGAATCTTAAGCTGAGCAAGAATACATTTAGTACGCTAGTATTGCTATCGGGCTAAATAGTTCTTTAATATTATGAATAAAAATAAACTCACCTTACATCATCACGGGTAAAAAGTGTTCGCACAGTCCACAATGTAATACCAAGAATTGCAACTTTCAATATTATTATCATTGGCCATACCTTAAATTTATTAAAATAAAAGAGAGGAAATAATATACATATCATTGATCATTCAGTTCATAGAGTTCACTTCTGTTGGGAAACTTTGCCATCTGTCTCCTATTTTTTTTCCATGAATTCCATTTATATATTCAGCTGTCTAAGCTATATGCGAAAATTGGGAACCTTTACTACCTATCTATGCTATACTACGTATGCTCGGGACCACTAAAATTAGTCATACAATTTTTGTCGTGTCGTAAATTTTACAAAGGGGCTTTCTAGGCAACTTTTAGTCTTCAAGGCTAATTCTCTATGAAAAATTAGTAACTTTTAGCCTTCAAGGCTAGTTCTCTATGAAAACTTAGTAATTGTTTGCCAGGATACTGTTTGTGAATTTTTAATATCTTGCCTTTAGGTGACGAAAGCATAAAACATTAGGTTTCGAGCGAAACATAAACCTACGCTAATTTTAATTAAATTCTCAAGTTTTTAGGATCAGGAATTGTCCTACGTTAAATGATAACTTACTTTAGCAAAAAATAATAAAAAAAAAAAAGCAGCAGGAAATTCCCACAAAAATCACTCATTACGTAGCGAGCCAATGCACACACAAAGCGCACTACTCTAAGGACCAAAACTAAACCGGTATTAATTAGCAGAGCAAGGAATAATCACTCAATAATTTGTTTGTATATATTATGAGTGAGATACGCTTGCGCTCTCGTAACACACCGCTCTGGCGATCATTCCTTTAATGTCGTTTAAGGAGTACACATTACACAGGGAGGGCAACAGCATTGGAAGCAAAGCTATTCTCAAATATTATAAACTCTGTTAAAACGGCGAAATAAAAAAAAAAACTTGTAAACAAATGTCATTTTTAGTGAATATGTTTAGTGTATTTTCTTCTTGTATTCCATATATTCCATTTATATATTCAGCTGTCTAAACTACATGCGATGATTTACCGCGCAAGAAACGATAGGACTTTATATCATTTCTTTAAGTTCGAAGCAAAACCACTTTTAACCGTTCTAGGACAATTGACAATAAAACCGAAAGAGCTATGAAATTAGGTTTTACTTTTTTTTCTTTCTAAATATGAAGATTAAGTGGATTAAGCCGATGAAAATTAAACTACTTTTTTTTAAACACTACATTTTCTTCTTCTTGAATATTCAGCGGTTCAACAATTACAGGTGTTTATTGTTTACATTATAAACAGCTGTTTCTACATTCTATATGAAAGCTGGGAGTTTTTACGAAACGTAAAGTAATCCAAAAATACCAATTAATCGATTAAATAAAGTTTACAAGAATTAAAACAATTTAAGAACAAATATGCTTTGGATTGGTATGAAATTCTAAATCCTTCTAGGTATGTCCGATTTTCCCTTCCCTAGAATCGTGAAAAATAAGATAGAACTCTAATAGAAACTTTTGCCTTATTAGTTGTAGTTCAAGTTCACAATTCTATCTATAATTACATCTGCAAAAACGTAAATATCTTAATCGATAAATCTTACGAGATATTTGCTTATGCAAAGTATTGCCAAAGGCCACCTTTGTTAGATGCCTTAAAAAATTAATCTGCAATGTCCAGCTGTCGTACTTCAGATTTATTACACATGGGTTTTTCTACTTTTTAATAACAAAACGAAAAACTACGTATGCGCGGGACCACTAAAATTAGTCATACAATTTTTGTCGTGTCGTAAATTTTACAAAGGCTTTTCTAGGTAACTTTAGGCTTCAAGGCTAGTTCTCTATGAAAAATTAGTAATTGTTTGCCAGGATACTTTTTGTGAATTTTTAATATCTGGCCTTTAGGTGACGAAAGCATAAAACATTACCTAAACCTACGGTAATTTTAATTAAATTCTCAAGTTTTTAGGATCAGGAATTGTCCTACGTTAAATAATAACTTCCTTTCAGCAAAAAATAACAAAAAAAAAAAAGCAGCAGGAAATTCCCACAAAAATCACTCATTACGTAGCGAGCCAATGCACACACAAAGCGCACTACTCTAAGGACCAAAACTAAACCGGTATTAATTAGCAGAGCAAGGAATAATCACTCAATAATTTGTTTGTATATATTATGAGTGAGATACGCTTGCGCTCTCGTAACACATCGCTCTGGCGATCATTCCTTTAATGTCGTTTAAGGAGTACACATTACACAGGGAGGGCAACAGCATTGGAAGCAAAGCTATTCTCAAATATTGTAAACTCTGTTAAAAAAGCGAAAAAAAAAAAAAATTTGTAAACAAATGTCATTTTTAGTGAATATGTTTAGTGTATTCTCTTGTTGTTGTTGTTTTGCTTATAAATATTCTTTTTGTGTTGGTAACTAAGCAACCGCAAAAACAAGGCGCGTTGTTGTTTATTTGAAATTTTTAGCGAAAACAAGGCATAAATTTTTTTTCGAGAAAATCACGAAAAAAATAAAAAAAATAAGACAAGTAAACCACCAAAAAAGGCCGTGTATAATTTTGATAGAATTTGTGGAAACGAAATTTAGTTTTACGGAAAATTATAGTGAAAAAAAAAAGAATAAGGAAAACAGTAAAAAAAAACAACAAACGTAACCTACACCTAACCTTGAAAGCGTGTTAAGACACTTGTTAAAAAAAAAAATCTCTCTTGCGGTGTGACCAAGAAATGCATACACTTAAAGAGGGTTCTACTACAATGTTACAACATCATCCCACCGCTTTGCCACCGCCCATGCGGCCGCGTCTAAAAGAAGAAATATCTGATAATTTCTTTTATTCCCACAGTAACCCGATTGATAATGCTGCCGCCGCTGCGGCAGCAGCTGCTGCCGGTCTAATAGATCATAGTAGTCTTATCGCATCGCTAAACAGCAACGTGGCCGCAGTGAATGGTACTCTAACGACGGCGGTACTAAAGAGTGCCTCGGTTGCCCAACAACAACATCATCACCAACAACAACAGACAAATGCCGCTATCGTCAATAATCAAACGTCGAATCAGCAAAATGTAAATGCATCCATTAACAGTAATACAGTAGCCGCCGCTCAACAGCATTCAGCAGCTCAACAGGCAACGTTAGCCTTATTAAATGGTACGTCTGCCAGCAATACGCAAACAAACAATTCTAATGCCTCCAATGTCAATGGTCAAACGAATCAACAGCAACAACAACAAACAGTCGTCGGCGGTCAAAATGCCGTAGTAAAAGCCACAAATTCGGGACGATCTACCCCTAACAATAGTGTTAATGGTTCGGTGGCATCTGATCCTGCTCCCGGTAAATTATTTGTTGGCGGCCTTAGCTGGCAGACGTCAGCTGAAAAACTTAAGGAATATTTCAATATGTTTGGCACAGTAACAGATGTGCTCATCATGAAGGATCCTGTCACACAGGTAAGAGCCTAGCGTAGCCAGTCAATTTGTAATATATTTTTTTCTTCAATTTTTTTTTTTTTAAATATTTTCATTATCTTCTCTTTTTCTTAAAATACCATAAGCATATGCCTTTTTTCTGTTTTGTTTTGTTTTTTTTTTTCTTTAACATACTTAAGGTACAAATTTACTTGTATGTTTTCATATGGAACGAACGATCCTACTAGTTTCAAGATCAATGAAACAATTCTATTCTACTTTATTATAAATATATATTGCAATGTACGGTTAATGTTCAACAATTTCTTAAGCAACAAAAGCGACAGCTGGTTTACATGATCTTTAAGGAAAAAAGAAAAAAAGAAGAACAAGAAAGATCTCGTTAAGATATTTTCCTACGAAGGTCTTGCAATTCCTAAGAAGAGTAAAGAAATATAAGGTAACAACAAAGTATTGATTGATTGTAAACGAAACCTGTACAAGAGTACATACAGCAATGTATTACTTCAACCGCACTTATACATGTATTTAGAAAAGTTCAGTCTTTTAAACTAAACCTTAAAGAAGGTCGTCTTAAGTAAATTTGTTTTAGATTTTATTGCGCTTTACTAAATTACTGCAAAATCTTTAATGAATATTTCGATGGTTCTTCCATCTACGATAATTAAAATATAAAACGAAAATGGAAGGCGAATACTTTTTGCCTAACTTGTCTCCTTCGGTACAGAGTGGGAAGGAAGCTTTCCATTTTATACAAAAAGTGTACCCTCTTTCTTGGATGTTAAAAATATTCAGTAAAATTTCCTTTACATTGTCTTAATAATTGGTTGCTGCAAGGCTATGGTTGTAATGCTCGCAATGCTCTTTTAAGTGCATCACATACTGTATGCACTTTTATCTACCTTGGGAATATATCTAGGAAAAGGTAGTAGAAGCGTCCTTCCTCAGCTACCTCTGGTTCGTAACTAGCAAGAAATTCCGACTCAATTTTAGCACAACTGCCAAAGTCAGGAAGGGGTTTCATAAGTTTGATAGCATTTTGATCAAGGCAAGCGGTACGTGTCCACCGCTTGCTGTTGGAAAATCCGCGGATGCAAAAAGGCAGATGCACTTCTATTTGATGGGCGCGTCAAAAGCCGCCTGTAACGGACAAAGAAGACCTGCAGCAGATATTGATATAAAAGCCGCATTCAATTACCTCGCGATAAAGAAAACTATACACTATATTAGACATCGATTTCAAGTAAGGGCGAACTATTTTTCATTGCTCAAACGATCCAAATCAACTTTTGTGTTAAAAAAGTGAATATTTAAGATTCTTTCCAAAGAGAGAACAGCTTTTATACCTGTTCCGCTTTGATATCGGTGCGGATTCGTAGTTTCAAAAACCCCATAGCTGTCTCCTTTGTTTCTCTTGAATTTTTGCACCAAATAGAAATGAAATGTTCGACAATAGCATTCGGCTTCAACTGAATGAATTCACCAAGTTCCCTTTCTGCATCATTAAAATTTGCCGCAATAATCATTGAAGGCTCTAGTATTATAACTCTTTTTAGCTCTTTATAGTTCTAATTTATACGTCGCTCTCCTCTTAGCAATAACGAGAAATCTATATTTCATTCCTTTGAAAAGGATGCATGAAATATGAACGAATGTGGGATCGCCCACCACGTCCACAATTGTCGCCGTGTCTTTTTTTGATTGCTGAAATTTTCATAGATTATCCTTTGATTAATTAAAGTCTAGGAACAGTTATCAAGAACGATGCCAGATATTTTTGTTACTATATATACGTATATATGCGTTAATGATCCGACTACACTTGTTTTCGCGTACAACCTAATAAATATTTTTATAGAAGATTAAGTCAATGCTCGTATGTTTTTTTACGCGTCCCCATCCCATATATACCTTCCTTTGGACACTGTCACACACATATTCATTTTTTGATGTCTATTTCGAAGCGTACTTACCTTCTTACATGGAGGTACTTACAGGATTCTTCTTATTTCATACATTTGCCTTAAGAGGAATCTTTCTTTTCATTAATAAGAGGATTTTTCTAATAGTTTGGACTGTCATCCCAACTAACGCATTTCCGACATCTATTTCGGGATTCGTGTAGGATTCTTGTATACATTTAACTTGGAGGTACTTTTCTTTTCACTTTATAGTGGGTGCCTTTCCTTTGACTTAAAGGTAATTATACCATACACCACATGTGGTAAAAGGTATATTAAGTTAGAGCGGGCATAGGTAACACACAGAAGGGCTTAAGATAGACTCACTGATAGCGATCGATTCAGAATCGTAATCTGAATTGATGTAAGGCTGTCTGTTCGTCTGATGTCTGTCCATATAACTTATAAGTTACAGGTCGTCATTTTTGAGATATTTTCATGAAAATGGTTCGGATCTTTTCAATTTTTCGACCACTGTCCATATAACTCTCTATTTTGAAAAGTCGTTAAATAGAAATTTTCGAAATTTCTCGGCAAAAGTGCCTAAATAGTAGTATTGCAGCATTCTAAATTGGTATTGGGGCAATTTTTGAAAGCCTTCTCATATAACGAAAACTGAAGGTCAATGCGACAAGAAGGTAGAATTTTGAATGCTTCATAATCCAAATTATATCATAACAGTTATTTAACAAATTTGGACCATCCCGGCCAATTTTGGGGATTCTACCCTAATAAGGATTTTCATGAAAATTGACCCTCTGTCGAACAGAAAATTCTAATTAAAATTTAGTATGTGATGATGGAAACTGCCACATAATGGTAAATGTTATATAAAAATTAACTCTACAAAAGTTGGACCATCTCGGCCTATTTTCCGTGCCCTATGTAAGGACCAAACTTGTACGACATTAGGTTATATTTTCAGCCCGCTTCCCCATAAATACGTACATGAAAAATATGCATTTGTATAGATTTTTATGCTCTATAATAAAAATAAGAATTATGTTAGACAATATGGTGTACGGTATTTAAAGAGATCGCCTATAATGTTACTTGTTTTCGTTTACTTGTTGTGGGGTTGTTTTTTTTTTTTTTTATTCTTTAAGAAACTAGGAAATGAAAGGTCTTCTAAATCCTGACGGTACTCGAAATATCTTAAGTTAACAGCATGATAAACTCGTTAGGGTACCTTTTCACCTCTCAATTGGTAAATATGAACACCTTTGTGTGACACATTAGCAACGCAGTTGAATTTTGAAATCATTTTATTAACGATCATCGAACGCCAATAATACCAAACTATTAAATTAACAAACAGGTGACTCTTTAATTTTTTTGCTTCGTCCAAATGAACTCGTGTTTGTTAGTGTTGTGTAGTTTTTAACGCAATCTTTTTTATTTTCTTATCATATGGACGCGTCGAGTCAATCTTATATAGCACGAGCTATACATATTATAAATAAACAACAACAACACACATCACATATATATATAAAAAAAAGCTATTTAAAAAATTTTCTGAAAAAAAAAAAAGCCTTAAGTAAGAAATATAGTAACGTTACTCTAACTGATATTAAGGGCAGTAAGAAGAAGGGGAATGGGGGAACGCAGAAATTTCTGCTTAATAACCGAAACGGCAGCTGCATTCATACTCCACCCTAACTGCTACATTGTCAGCATATAAGTACATATGCATGCTTGCGCGCGTGCGTACGTGCGAGCGTACATACGTATTGTGTGTGCGTGTGTTTGTGTGTGTGTGTGTGTGTGTGTGCATGAATATCCTTTTTAATACTATAGCAAGGAGTGTTTCAGCATAGAATTACGGGTTATTTTGAACGCATCTGTTCAAAAAAAGAAAAGAAAAAAAAAATTCTTTTCAATTTTACTTTTATAACTGAACGGGTTTGTTCAACAACTCGAGAAGTTTTCAACTTATCTCTTATGCATGCATGTGTGTTTGTTTGTTTATATGAAAATTTAAATATTCGCTTTAAGAGTAACCGTCGTTTTAATGACCTATTAAAGAATTTTTAACTGATAGATAAATGAAAAAAGAACATGTGCTGTTTAAACAAGTTAGTAAGGAATTGTTGAACTTAAAAAAAAAAAACACAAAAGGCGAGAGACGACGGGTTATTTCTAAACTTTTCCAAAAAAAAAGTTGTTTTCTCTTCATTTTCATTGAAAATAATTTTAACTAGTTTTTAAGAATTTGCTGAATAAATAAATATTTCTTTGCTGAGTGTTGTGTGTGTCCTTTTAAAAGAAAATCTATTTGATGAACAGTTATACTCTACCTGTATATAATATGTTTTGCAATCAATTCTTAAATATATTATGTTAGTAAAGACAAGAAAAAAGAAAGAAAGAAAGAAAAAAAAAGGGAAAAAACTGAAAACTGGATTTCCTGTCATTTTCGCTCAACAATTTATAATGTGGCTAAACCTTTGAAAAGCAAACGCAACGGCCGCGAACACAATCCTGAACGAGTGTTCTTTTACATGTGTCTCTATGTGCGCGTGTGTGCGTGTGTGTGTATGTGTGTGCGAGCGTGAACGTGAAAGTAAAGGTGGCCATGTGTGCGTTTACCTGGTCTGGAATGCATTATATAAAGCACCAGCGCGCAGCTGCTTGTTAAAACCTAATTTGCTAAAGCGGTAGCCGAGCAGCGTAGCGAGGAAATAGCAAAAAAAGAAGAAAAAAAAACACACTGCAGGACTCAAATGACACATGAAAGAGAGAAAACTGCAAGCTGCACTTAATGGTAAATGGCAACAACAACAAGAACAACAACAATAAACAGTAACATCAGGGGCACATTATGCGAAATATGCTACTGCCAAGACAACCCTAACTGGTATTTGTTGTAACTTAATCAACCGTAGAAAGATACACACACACACACACACATATATATAAATAAATTCACATACACACACATTCTGCAAAAGCCTATAGGTACTGAAAAAAAAAATAAATACAAATTTATTTCATCCTTTCATAGTTTTAGTTTACTAAATACATGCATACATATATATATATATATATATATATATATATATATATATTTAGAATTTTTTTTGGTTTGTGTTTTGTTCCTTCGTATACATACAAAAAAATTTGGTATTTATTAAAACAGTCAGTATATATATACATGTATAACACAACAGCAACAAAAAAATGAAAATATTGTAAAACTTCGATCGCATTATATACACATATACTATACAATAACGCAAACCTATATTTGCCGCCTTAAGGCGAATTTGTACATATTTGCCACCCGTCCTGTCAACATTTTACTCGCGATGATTTTGATCATTTTTATCCCGAACTATTCGATGACATTGCTTATCAGATGCAGATGTGTTTTGTAAATAGCATGGCGTCGAAAAAGTACCGGGAAATAATTTCTCAATTCATTGACTGCCTCCTTTTTTCGTTGTTTGTTCAGTTTATAGGGGACAAAGTTCGAAGGCTATTCAGCAAGCTTTAATAGTGAACGCCCGAAGCAATCTTCGGCCTGATGGGCGCCCATTGCGCGAGTTTCTTGGTGGCAATGATTCGCCCAAATGATGCGAAAAGCTCTGGCTCGGTCAGTGGTAGGCAACTGGATTGCAACTTTGGAGGCAGGGCCCGCTGTTATCAAATGGGGTGGCAGGGGTATATACCCCTATAGAAGTGTTTCTAACTGCCACTTGTGCACTCTAATCATTCTCGGATCGTTCAATCTGCGTTTTCACATTCTACGTGCCATTCCGTGGGGGTAAGCTTTTTCGCTTTTTGATTCTGATACTCCCTACCGCATCCTTTGTAATTATTTCATATATTCAATTATTTTGAGGAGCTTTTGATCTTAAGGCGAATAAATATTTCAGATACTTTTGAATATCTTGCGTGACGGACGATTTATGGCACTTTTTATGGAAGTCCCGGTTATTTTTGACATTTAAAACGTTTACGATGATCTTTTGTTTGGATAGTGTATTTTAAAAGGACAATTCCCGCCCGTTTTTGATCATAATGCTATTAAATAGGTCCGCGTCGATTTTTAATATATTATTTATGTTATTAAACTTCTTCCAATACATCTTCTTCCCATACTTGTTACAGCATTTTCGCCCCAAATTGAAACAATCAAGTCTCTTTTGATCCGGGTACATTTGAAGCGTTCTTGAGAAATTTTAGACAAATTCGTATAAATTTGAAAAATCAATTCCCGGTACTTTTTGATCTAACCGCATTTCAATAGTTCCGACACTTTCCGTTCTTCCGGTACTTTCCACAGTATTTTCTGCACTTTTAAATATGCAAGTCCCGATACATTTAGATTGCGCATCAATATTCCCGATACTTTTCCCGGCACACTTTGCATTTAGAATTTTTTTTCGAAGCGACCATCTTAAATGTCCAAGCTTGTGGTTGGGGGTAGCAAATATGAATATATTAGAAGTACTGTGTATTTGTACACATAACAACAATACTTGCTATGCTCTGCTGTTCTTGTATATTATTTAAAACCCCGTTTGTTTTTTTCTTTAACATAACATAATAATAGCGTATAACAATAATATGATAATAATAACGCTTTCCAATATACTCTATAGTTTATATAATAATAACAATAATGATAATAATAACGATTCTCGTTCCATCGATTAAATGTATTTTTGTATTTGCAATAAAATTAATATTGTATTCACACGCATAAACATATTTCATTATTATAGTATCATGAACAAATGTAAAATTGAATTAATTAAAAAAAAAAAAATCAACAACGTAGGCCTACTTACTACTACTACTACTTACTTACTATCTATGCATTACGTATTGCGGTAATTTATTAATTTTTATGTATTTTATTAACTTAGGCTTATAAAAATCTTCTTAAATAAATCTTTTTCTCCATATCTATATCTAATATTTATATATATATATATATAACTACATACATATATACATAAATGTGCATTAATTTATACTTGAACATGCCAAGATTCTTCTTCTGAATGTCCTTAAATTAATATCTTATATATATATATATATATATATATATATACCCCTCTGCCCCCTGTTTGATCATACTTTGTGTAAATGAACTCATTTATCTTAACTCAATTTTGGTTTTATTGTTATTATTATTATTAATAATTATATTATTGTTATTGTAATTTTGCAAGCAGTAACCCTTGAATGAATCATTTCTATATATAAAAATCCTTCGTACAATTAGGTTAACAGAAACATCTATAAGAACGTACTCTCACATATATGTATATATATATAAATATATATAGTGTTTAGTGAATTAATAGTGAATAGCAGAAGTTCTCTATATAGCGTTGTCATACATATATATATATATATATATATATATATATATAGCGTCAAGATTATTACTATTATTGTAATTACTATGTTTAGGTTAAAAGAAAAAGCTTTAATTAAATGCAAAACAAACCAATCTCCCAATAATGATCAAGGCCGTTATGGCTGCTAGATAAAGGGGAGATATCTTTGTATATACGTATACATATATATATATATATATATATTATGTATTTAGTGAACATTCAAATATATATACAGATGTTTCATTAGTTAGCCGTAGTGTTATTCTCTTCCTTTCAGCGAAACATGAATCCGATGCGGAATCACTCATTAGTCATCTTCATGTGCCCCTTTTACTTTAGGATCCCTTTCAACTCCTTTTTTTAGGTATCCAATTTTATTTTAAATAAAACTAAAGCTTAAATATTTTATGCATATAATATTAATGTAAACTCAAAATAATTTAATGCGTTTTTGCTACTATCGTAGGAATTGTGAGAAGGTAAAGGAATTTTGGATCACAAAACTTTTATTATATTTGGCAAGTGTTAACTAACGCTGCTTAGAATTATGCGCCTAAGTATCACATAAATTGTATATATTGATTGGTGGAATCAATGCGCGGTCGTCTCTTGACTCGCGATTATAGTGCAAATTGATGCATTTTGGTAGAAGTAGAAGTAGATATATGTTATCGGCATTTCGAAAGT
Source organism: Glossina austeni (assembly GCA_000688735.1). Classification (NCBI taxonomy): domain Eukaryota; kingdom Metazoa; phylum Arthropoda; class Insecta; order Diptera; family Glossinidae; genus Glossina; species Glossina austeni. Next base: position 690,879 of record KK502448.1, read on the forward strand.
AAGGTTAGGTAGAAAACAAGATAAAAAACCATAGTCGCCCTCGGTGCACCATTAAATACTCTACACCGTACTGCAGTTACTCATAACGATTTTTCAAAATAAGGCGGTACCCGAGAAGTGGTCGAAAAATTGGTGCGATCCAAAGCATTTTCAATAGCGTTCTACCTTAGGCTAAAGCACATCGGCGTACCAAATTTCATCGAAATATCTCAAAAAATGTGACTTGCAGGTTAACCACAAGAAAACAAGACGGACAGACAGATAGACAAGATTAAAGCAATTCAGGAAAAGATACCTAATCGATTGGTATAATCAAAGCCGTGGTCTATTTCAAGTCTTTCTGGGTGTTACATACAGCCGCACAAACTTAATATATCCTTGTACCACGCAACATGCGTAGTATATAACAATTAAAAAGTCTATAGTGAGCCATGTCGCACCATTAAATTCTCCGCTAAGACTTTTTAAAATAAGGCGTAAGTGGACGAAAATGTGATCCCGTCCAGACCATTTTCCATAGAGTTCGACCTTATGCTAAATCACATCAGTGCACCAAATATCATCAAAATATCTGAAAAATTGTTACCTGTAGGTCGAATACATCTCGACGGACAGACGTAGATTGAGATTGAAGATTTCATTAAGTAAGTCTCTATGCCCGTTGGTTTCTCAATGCTTGAAGAGTTGATTTCAACTTAATTTATGTTACATAAGAGCCATCGAATGCGTCTTCGAAAGGCAAATCTAATCAAATTTACTTTCATTCCCGATTTCTCATATCACGTGAAGAGCGTTTCTTTGATAGCAATTTCCATAGGCAACACGGTGCATAATGCATGAAAAAAACTGCGTCTAGTACGTTCAGCAAAGAAATTACTTGAGTGGCCACTACATAAACTGGCTTGAATCACTTCAAACAATTTTTAATTTTTTTTTTTAAATTTTTCTGATTTGATTAGTACCATAAAATATGGATGTATCTCAAACCGTTCTGGATATTGCATACATTGCCAGAAACTTAATATGTCCTCACCACATTTAGTGTGTAGGGTATGTGAAACTAATTTTGCTTTATACATTAATTTTGTAAATTATTATTATTTGTAGTTGACTTGATTCGCTATACTAGTACTTCAAATAGATTCCTTTAGAGTAGTAAATAGAACCATTTTTTTATATGGTTTTGCTTAGTCGAAAAGAGAAACTTTACGCTTTAGTTAATGTTAGACAAAAAAGAAAAAATGATTTTGTTTAGAAAAATTATAAAAACTTTTTATTGGAAATATAAAAAGCGACTCTGGTTTAGATATATTTGTTGTCACCCAAAGTAGGATACAAAATTAATTAAAAATATCATAAATAGATTTCGTTACACTACAATAGCATCTTTACTAGGACATCTGAATAGTGCTGTTTTTTATATTTTGAAAGTTTCTGAAAGCTATCATTTATATATAGCCCACAAGTAGTTCAACATGAATTTTCTGAAAGCTCTTCTACATAGATAGCCTACAAGTAGTTTAATACGAAGTTTTATATAGAATATCTAATCGGTCCAGTTGTAAAGGATATAGGTTTTTAGTCTATTCAAAATTCGAACCCGAGATAATGATCACCATTTTCCTTATGTTCGCCTTTAATTACCAAAAACAATCGTTAGATAAACTTTCTTACTAAAACCTGATCCCACGCATAACCTTAATATTTAAGCTTTGGTTTCTTTTCCTGTTCTGCATAAATTAGTCAAATCTTTATTTTTTAATATAAAACATAATAAGAAACGTAATCGTATATAATTCCCCTTATCGCCCTTTTCCGAATCAAAATTTTTATTTATTATACCTAAATCTCAAGCGAACGGAATAAAATCCTTATGGCGAGTTTACCTAACACTAACTAAGGTCGCAAGCATAACTAATCGGTTAGACCGATTTGTCCATTGTATAAATTCCGAAAATTTCATTGTGATGCCTCGAACTAGAGATGTCCGGATCGATCAGGTGCAAAAATCGCTTAAAAGTCTACTTACATATTTTTGAAAGAATCGCCTTTTATATATCGCTAGGGTATATTAAGTTTGTGCCGACGTATGTAAGACGAAGAAGGGTTTACGATGGATCCACCTTTTATTATATCAATCTACACCTATCTGTCTGCCTGTCCGCCTTATGTCCGTCCATGTAAATTTGTGTTCACGCTGCAGTTCGGAATATTTGAGCTATTTTGATGAAATTTGGTGTGCTGGCGTACGGACGAGTACTATTGAAAATGATTTAAAACGGCTCACTTTTTCGATTCTATTTGGAAAAAAATTACAAATTTCAAAACTCATTCTGCTATTCAAAATTGGTATGAAAAATTTGCTTCGGTTGGTGCAATTTTTTGAACCCGCTTTATATAACCGTTCCTACGACAACTGAATCTTTATACAAGGTATCATTTGTAATATTTCATAGTGAAAATTAGTTCATAATAGCAAATTGAAATAGAAATGAACCTTACCGAATTTGGACCATTACTTTTGCACATAGTATGCTTCTCTAGGGACATGTGTAACTATTGGTGTATTATTACAAAGTGAATACGAGTGAATAACTTTGTTAAGTGAAGTGGTATAGGGTATCTAATACCCGACCTTGCTCTGCTGTACTGTCTTTAGTTGTTTTTGTTGAGCTAATAATAGAAATTTCCCAAGCACTCCAAATAGAGTACCCGAAAACAAGTGAATACCTGCTGGGAAAATGTTGCGTAATGTCTTACCTAATGGAAATTGGTTTTTCTAACCTAAGTACCTAAGAAGTTAAAAGTTTTTAATGTTAATTGTGCTACAAAAGAAATATTCGTGTGGACATTTCTACATTTTATTGCTATGCGCTCTTTCATTTCGCTCTGCAATTGTGTCTCCGACAAATGCAAAAAAAAATCCACATTTTCTCTAGCATAAAGCCTTTGAGGAAAAGCATGAGAAATGGCCTGGGGCGATTATTTTCAATCTTTTCATTCCAATATTTTGTAATATCTTTGTAATATCATTTCCACGTACTAGCACGTGTACTCATTTCAGTACACGCTATAAGCGTAATAAAATTTAATAAATTAATTGTTATAACAATATTAAGCCATGCAGTGATGTTTACGAAGCTGTATTGGGCGTGTGCTTATATGAGTACACGCATTATAACGAGTTTTTTCTTTGCTTCGTAGTTTTAATATAAGAGAAAGTTAATATTTTTATTACGTAGCGCGTATAATTTCCCTCATACACATAAAAAAAAAATATCCAAAATTATTAAAGTTGTATATTTGCAACTGCCGTGACATCGAACGTACCTTGTCCGGGAAAGTATTGAAATATAATTTTCTCTAGTGAAACCCGGTGGAAGGAAAGATTTTTGATAAGTTCATTGAAAGATTGTTTATTAACAAAAGATTGCTTTTCTTTGGTCATCTCCCATCTAAGGGTCTCTACGGCCAGGAGTGAAGGCAAGATGCCAAGTGTAATTAAAAATCTACTTGCCTAGAAGCTTACGTAAAAACCAGCCTTTAGGCTGTTACAGTTGCGCGCTACTATGATTCGAGCCCTATAGTTCGTGTAACAAAAAATTTCAAATTATAAACATCATATAAAGTTTCGTAACAGAAGGCACGATCGATCAAAAGTTTGGTAATTAAATTATTTTCAATGTTTGTGACTTTTTTCTAATTTTCGTAAGCAAAAAAAGCCGAAATTGCTTTTATAAAAAGCTTTATGCTTTTGCTAACGGGTATAGTAAATCGTACATTGGAGAGCACAGATGATTATCCTAGTTTTAGTTATTAATATTTAATGTTGACCGTAAAAAAATACAAACAATATTAAAGAAATCTTAGAAATTAATAATTATTTAAATAAATCGTGTAAAATTTAGAAAAATTAAAAAAAAAAAAATTAAAATTAAAAAGCAAAAGTTTTTGTTTATAAGCAAGTTGTTAAGTAAACTTAGTAAAAATATATATATATTTAACTAATTCAATTAATTGTAACATGTGAAGAATGTATAAATACACTTATGGGAAAAGGAATTTATTGTTATCTACTAATGTAATGATTACAAAAAAAAAACTAAAAATAGAGAAAGAAACAACCACGACTCATCATTAAACACCCTACACTTTACACGGTACAATTATTCATATATAATGACTTTTCACAATAAGACTTCATATGGGAGGTGTGCTCGAAGAATTGTGTATATCCGAATCATGTTCAATAGCTCTCGTCCTTGAAGCAAAACTTATCGGTACACCAAATTTCATCAAAATATCTCAAAAATTACGACCTGTGGATTGAATACAAGAAAACAAGACGGACAAACAAGCTAAATTCGATACTGAATCGACCGGTGTAATAAAAATTTGCGCTCTATTTCAAGTCCTATTGGGGCTTTTCGCACATCTGCGAAAGGGACACACGGATGGACAAGCCGAACACAACTCAAAAAGAGATATCGACTCAGGTGGATTCTAGAAGGTCCGCAAAAATTTAATATTCCTTTGTGTGCCCACAAGTAAAGAAGAAGTAAAGTTTTTTAATATTTCATACTACTTTGCCGCAATTAAACGAGAAGTTAATTAAAAATTATTATAATTATTGTAAATTATTGAATATTATGCTCCGTAATATGTTTTCTCTCTTTCTCTCTCTATATGTATACATATATATATATATATATTTATATATGTACATATAAACGTGTAATTAATATGTAAATATGTAATAATCATTTAATTGCTAATTTCGTTAACTCTATAGGGTATAAATATTTGAGAAAAGAATTTTAGAAGTTTTTTTAAATCGTTATTTTTTTTTGTTGGGTTCAATTGTTGAAAATTTGAAAGAATTTATCGTGTACTTTTTACATTAGTTATATATTTGATAAAAATTAGCAAAATAATATTTAACAAAGACACTGAGAAGAAGTCGACTTGAAACGGCAAAGCTATAAAATAATGCTTTATATATATATAATGTTTTTTTTTTTAAATACATTCTTTAGTTAACAATAATATAATGTCTAATAATCGCACATATTAGATGTGCTGCAGTGGTAGAGAAAGTATATCTCACACTATCGAACACATTTTTGTAGCATTTATTGAAAAAAAATTTAAAAACATTTAAAAACAAGTAAAAGCACTATAGTGGGCTAGAGTCCACCATTAAGTACAATCCTACACCACCTTGCAATTATTCAAAATAAGTTCTTATATGGATGGGTAGTGGTCGAAAAGTTCGACCCGAACTATTTTCAATAGCGTTTGTCCTTATGCCAAAACATGTCTGTGTACCAAATCTCATCAAAATATCTCAAAATTTTCGACCTTTAGGTTGAATACAATTAGACAGGCAAATAGACAGACAAGCTTAAAGCAATTCAGATAGAGATACTTAGTCGATTGGTATAATAAAAGTCGCGGTTTATCTCAAGTGCTTCTGTATGTTGCATACATCCACACAAACGTAGTATACCCTTGTACCATGCAATTGGTGTAGGGCATAACCAGTAAAAACCCTATAGTGGGCTATGGTGCACCATTCAATATTCTGCACCACTCTACAGTTATTCATCTAAGGAGTTTTCAAAATAAGGCGTTATATGGGCCAGTAATCGAAAAGTTGTCCTGTCCGAATGATTTTGAATAGCGGGCATCATTGGGACAAAACACGTCAGTGTACGAAACTGGATCAAAATACCTTTCAAATTTCGAAGTGTAGGTTAAATAAGCTAGACAGACAGACGGACAGACAAGCTTAGATCTTCTTTCTTGTATCACAAGTGGTGTAGGGTAAAATAATGATTTTCTGTAGTCTGAATTTGTGACAGCTTAAAACGAAATAACTCTAATAACCAACAAGAGTGTTATAATCTCGTCTAAGGGCGAATTTTAATAGAATACCCATCACCTAAACATCATACGTAAACTCCATCAAGTTTTATATTAATGGTATGCATCTCTATTAGTAGTGAGTCGTTCAAAAAAAATCTTTTAAGTTTGTTTTAGATTACTGATGAACTTCTTTTAGAATTGTCATCTTTTCGATGATTGTTTGTTATGCTTATGCTTATGCTTTTGTAAGATTGGGGACCAGAGATATATGTATCAAATTCCATTTTTAACGAACTAGACGTAAATCTGAACCCATTAATTACTTTCAGGTTTCTGCGAGACAATTCTCCTTTACTACGATCGACCAATATTGACGGAGAGGTGGGTAGAGACTACCATAATGTCACACCTCTTTTTCTTAAGCTTTCCAAAACTTTACACATACAATAAATGAAATTTGAATTCACGACTTAGGGCCTATCTATCTATTTATGCAAATGCATTCATCCATAATTAGGATCAAGCAAATAAGTTAAACGTTAGCAAAACGCACCGTTGTCTCTAAGCATACTGGAAAAGTAATGAGAACAAGCAACTCCCTTTGTTGGTGTCCGTTCTTACATGTTCTGGACATAAGAATACCCAATGAACATGTATGCCAAGTATCGAACGAAGGCGTCAAAAGCTTCGACTTTCTAAATCGGTGCAATAAACATCTCACTGTAGCCAGTATCCGCACAATTTACACCTAAATTGAAGTAGAACTGGCCCATGTTGGTGCGACTTACCCAAAAGACTCGACTGCTGCTTTTATATACACGGAAATTATATTATGGAGATAAAAGAGGTTCGACCTGAATTTTCCCGCACACCGTGCAAAACGCTATTACGGAGTTCTTTATATGCCCTGCTTGACTTCGGCAGTGCAGCCTTCTGTTATCGAAAATCCGACAATAATGGGAGGAGAGAGCTCTACCGTCTGCATAACGTCTGCTGGGAAAGGTCCCTTGAGGAGTTTAGTGATAGATATCTATGTAAAATTGAAACTTTCACCGTCTGCATAACGTCTGCTGGGAAATGTCGCTTGGGGAGTTTAGTGATAGATGTCATCGTGGAAACCTTAAGTATTTGAGATGTTGGGTTGTCAGCTTTTTGTATAACGTGGTATATCTATAAGTCCTCTAGGTCTGTCCAATTATTGTCTACGAGCTTTGCTATTTTTAGGGTCACTCTTCAGTGCTACTTAAAGAAGATTAGAAGCTGTAGGGACTGTCAGAGATGCCATAGCTGAGTTAGCTAGTTCGGGAGATATCGGGGGGTTTTGAATTTTTTTTTTTTTGTTTCACGGACACACCACAGCCGTTGACGCCTAAGAGAAATTCAAGTACTGTACCCTTATACGCATAGGTGTTCTTCACCTTTCTTCACCTTTGTAAAATGGCCTAGGGCTTAAGATAGCTTTCCCTACCTATAATCTCTTTTGGCCCGTGATGTCTTCATGCAGCTTTTATTGTTTGCGCAACGTCTGTGTTGGGAAAGTTTCTTCTGCGAGTTTTGTGGTAGCCGTACTTGGTCCAAAGCCACACAAACATCATATATTTAATGTAATAAACAGGCTTCGGCTTGTTAAAAGTAATATGAAATTTGGACACGCGTCTGGCCGAGATTGCCCCAAAATCATAGAAACCTTAATTATTTAACATATCAGAAAGGCCTCGCCTTCTCAATGCGAATAGTATGTCCTCTTTCCCCTCCATCCTTTATCTGTAAGCCTTCTAACAGCCTCGTCACCTGTAGATATCGAGCGGCCGATTAAAAAAACGATTCTACGCCTTAGCGATTATCACCTGCGCCTTTTTAAATCCCAACTCATTTTCAACGAAGAACTCTAAGCAACTCTACGTCTTAACGATTACTCCAGTGCCTCTTTAACTCTAAGCGACTAATGCAAAAATTTTTTTCCGATTTATTGTAGTTGTTTTGCTTCAGTGTATCGCTGTAATTTTTTATCACATATTTGCTTCAATGCAGTTTAATAAGCGTACGTACGTCTTCGTGGCTAACATACTATAACTGGGGTCGGTTGATAGCTGTCGTTGCCGTTATCGAGCAAACTCGTTCGTAATTTGAACATGTCGGATGTACGACCCGACAATCATTTTGCAATGGAAAAATTTTTCATCCGCTATCGACCACTGTGAAGTCAGTGCTCGTTACAACGAATCGATAAGCGAGAGTTTACTCGATAACGACAGCTATAAACCGGCCCTTGGTAATGGGTATAAAAAGAAGAAAAAAAAACACTGCCAATACAAAAAAAAATTAATACTTTTCTTTTTTTTTCTAACACAATGTGTTTCCCCTTAGATTGTTTAGTTACGCAATAAGCAAATTCTGTTTCACCAAATTATGTATTCCCCGTAATGTGTTCATTTTTTTTTTTTTTTTTAATTCTTTACTAAATAATATTTAACTAGAGGAAGTGTATTTATACTTTATTTACTTTAATTGTAATCTCGAAAGATTATCCATTGGATTTATTATATTTGGATTTATTTAGATCTTTAGTTATTTTCGTCTTTTTTTTTTTTTCTTGATGATCCGCTTGAAATTGAAAATTCGTTAGAAGCACTTCTATAATAATTATATATAATTGTAGTGCGAGCGTGTGCGGCATCAAAATAAAGTTTTTCTCTAATCCTTTTAGTATAAATCCAAACTATTTCTGAAGTTCACACGAAATAATCAATTCCAAGCAGAAGTTTTTAAATTAAAAAGCATTGATAACGGAGTAAAAAAAAAAAAAAAATTCTTAATAATAAATTCACTGGTAAAAGATATATATTTTGATGAAATTAGTGCGAAATGTATTTGTAATAACTAAGTTATTTTTCTCTCTCTTTCTATTTATTATTATTATTATATATTAAACCGTAAATCAAATTAATTAGTAATTTGCATTTGTTTGAATTATTTTTTTACATATATATAAAAATTAAAAAAAAAAAACGCAATTATTTATACTAATTTTCTTTTACCTTTCATTCTACTAAAAAAAAAAAAACTCACTTCATTCAAAAAAAAAAAAAAAAAAAAAAACAGCGTAGTCGCGGTTTTGGCTTCATAACATTCCAAGAACCCTGCAGTGTCGACAAGGTCCTACAAGTGCCGATACACACTTTAGATGGCAAGAAAATCGATCCTAAACACGCCACTCCAAAGAATCGACCAAGGCAATCGAATAAAACTAAAAAGATTTTTGTGGGCGGTGTCTCGCAAGACACCTCCGCCGAAGAGGTGAAGGCCTATTTCAATCAATTCGGTAACGTTGAGGAGACCGTCATGTTAATGGATCAGCAAACGAAACGTCATCGCGGTTTCGGTTTTGTAACATTCGAAAACGAAGATGTTGTGGATCGAGTTTGTGAGATACATTTTCATACGATTAAAAATAAAAAAGTCGAATGCAAGAAAGCCCAACCGAAGGAAGCGGTTACGCCGGCTGCTCAACTATTACAAAAACGCATTATGTTGGGTACATTAGGTGTGCAATTGCCTACACCTCCCGGTCAATTGCTGGGTGCTCGCACTGCAGCCGGGGTTACAGCGGCTATGAATCCATTGGCTATGTTGCAGACCCCAACACAATTGCAATTGCATGCCAGCGGAGCAGCGGCCGCAGCAGCTCAGCAGGCTGCTTTAATAACACAAAATCCATTTCAAGTACAAAATGCAGCAGCCGCAGCTGCTGTAGCTGCCAATCCCGGAGGTTTTGGCAAATTGCTAACCACATATCCCCAAGCAGCCTTACACAGTGTGCGGTATGTAAGATAAACTATAAAAAAAAAAACAGAAAAAAAAAATTTTTTCCCGCCCCCGTCTCATTTGTATTTTTTTTCCGTTTTCTATTCCAGTTATTCACCTTATCCCATACCTGCATCAGCGGCCGCAGCTGCCAATGCTTTAGCTGCTCAACATCATCATCATCATCAGCAGCAACAGCAAGCGGCCGCAGCAGTTCAACAGCAACATCAGCAAAATGCTGCTGCTGCTGCTGCTGCCCAACAGCATTCGGCTGCCACAAATACAGCTGCCGTAGCAGCAGCTGCCACTCAAGCGCATAATGCAGCCGCTTTAGCAGCAGCCGGTAATACATCAGCTGCTGCTGGAGCTGCTGGCGCCGTTACCAATCCTTTGGCTGCCGCGGCAGCTCAACAAGCTGCTTTAGTCGCGTCAACCAATCATCACTTGAGTGCTGCTGCTGCTGCCGCTAATCCATATCAAAGTTACACATTAGCTAATGTCGACATGACCGGCTTTCAGGGTGTCGACTGGAGTTCCATGTACGGCATGGGAATGTATGTTTAAGCAGATAACAATAACAACAATAATAGCAACAACAAATGGAAAATATTACTCACCATTGAATATAAACACCCACCCACACACACACACAACAAACGAAAACACAACAATTTTCTATGAAATAATAACAAAAAAAAAAGGAAAAAAACGATAAAATTATCAAACGTGTGGCTAATTAAGGTAAACTTAAAAATTGTTGCTTCAAATTTTATTTAGAGGAAGTTTTAAAAGAAGAAAACAAGAGGAAGAAAAAGAAGAAAAAGAAAGAAAACAATAAAGAACTAATAAAACCTTCTTCCATATCCTCTCCCTCGTTCCTCTTATTCATGGTCGCCGACCGCCCTTCTCCCCTCTGCTATAATTACTTTTCTCTTATTTATAAATTTTATGAAAAACGAAGAAGATAAAGCAAACGCGCAGTTACACTTTAGTTAAGAAGTAGTTATAGTTCTTAAGCTTCAATTTTTATGTTTAAAAAAGAAAAAGAAAAAAGTTCATGAAACTTCACAAAACACCTACTCCCTCACCCCCCTCTCTCTCTCTCTCTCTCTCTCTCTGTCTCTCTGTCTCTCTCACTCTATCCACTTTTAATTTCTTCGGTTATATTTTCTTTTAACACTCCAAAAAAAAAGGAAAACACAAAACAAAAAAAACAAAGAAAATTAACTCTTAAGAACACACACTTTAGGAATTTTCTAAAAAGTTAAAATAAATTTAAAAGAAATTTGAAAACAATGTCCCTGAAAAAACCACCGATTGTGATTGAAAGAAAATTGCAGACAACAAAAAAAAAACAAATGAAGCGAACAAACACTTAATTGTATATTAAAGAAATAAAAAAAAAATTCAGTTCGATAAATGCAAAAGAAAAAAATATATTATGTATTTTTTTTTTTTAGCTTCAAGAAAAACAAAATTTTATTTTCATGCATCCTATTGCGCCAACATGATTGTTATTAAAATTTTCTTTTAGCAGAGATTGACAAAAAAAAAAAGCTATTCTTCAAAGAAACCAAACATCCTTTAATTTAAATTTTGAAATTTAAGGTCAATTCGTATGACTTTTTAAGGAATTCTCGAAAGGAAAAGAAAAATAATAACTTCTTCCTCGACGAGACGTTAAATCCTCTGTCCAATTTCGCGTCTATTCGAAAACGGGCGTAAGCAATATTTTTCAAAGTTCTCAGTTCAGTTAGAGAAGAAAAAATTTAATAAAGCAATGGAGCGTCAAGGATGAAATTTGTAGGTTAATAGCCGTATTCTGGGCAATGGTACACAGAAACATCACAGCAGTCATAAGTCTTTTCTTTTTTGTGTGGTTTGGGTTAAGTTGGTAACCATGTGTCCTCGGTATATGAGAATTGTGACGAAATAAAAACCATTCTGGCAAGTGAGCCATAACCCATTTTTTGTGCATGGTGGGCGAAAGACTTAACTTAATCAACCCTATTGCTTCGGCATATCCATAATTGATGCAAAATCAAAGCCACTATGGACAAGTGATCGATCACAACGTCGGGATATACCCCTATATACACAGACATCACAGCTACTTTTGGTGATAGGGTTTGCGGGACTTAACCTTGTTTCCCTCGATATACGCAAATTACTGTATAAACTAAAACAACATTGTATGACAAGTGATCGATCATCACAAGGCCAGACTGCACTTCCAAGCATAGAGACATCACATGTCATAAACCACATTTTTCTGTATGGTTTGCAGGGCTTAACTTGACAAGCACATTTCATCGGTATATGAAAATTAATGCAAAATCAATACCATTATGACAAGTGACCGATCACGACGCCAGAATATACCTATAAATGCATATTAAGGTTAATAGCGCTATTCTTTCTCACAGAGACCTCACAACAGTCATAAGACATTTTTTTCTGTGTAGTTTGCTGTAAACTGACCCACCCTATTTGTTGATGCAAAATGAATTATGTGTGTCCCAAATTTCATCCTCAAGCAGAGAAGGAACCTGCGAATGAATCGCGACGATAAGAACAAGTGGTGCATCTTTATGACGATCACTACATTTATTACTGTCCGGCCAACGTATACACGAAAGCGTAAATATTTGACGGTACGAACAAAAATCTCTTGGACTTCTGGTTCGGAGATTATTCGGTCAATAAAGGGAAATCTTCATTTAAACGCAATTTTTCTAGCGTTATATAGCAATCCTGCCGTCCTGCAAACGATATTTTTAAGCACTGGTAGGCGATTAGCATGAATATCCAAATGCATATCAGATTTTTTTTCAATAAATTCCAAAGTCACAGTGCGAACAATACACTTATGATAGCGTATATATAAAACGATTAAATGACGGATCCGATAATCATTATTAGGTTTATTAAGCCTTGGTAAACCGATTAGTTTAGCTTAAGGATTGAATAATGGCCTAGTGATCATTATCAGGTTTCTTAAGCCTGAATACGCTGCTGACTACGACAGCCTAAGAGAAATCCACTAATGACTAAATGATGGCCTGATGATCATAATTAAGACTTTTTAAGCCCAGATACACTGCTGACTAAGAGCCTAAGAGAAGGTCCACTGATGATTCTATTGACTTGGTTTAAATCTAGATACGATTTTACACAGCTTATAAGTTATATTGTAACACTTTAAGAAAACATTCATCCTTTTAGTAAAGTCTTATTATCGTTTGCGGCTTTAATTAATTTTTTTTTTTTTTTTTTAATTAACATTCCAAATAAATTCAACTAAAAAAAAAAACAGGAGGAAAATTATAAAAAATCTCTGCTAAAATAATTTTGTATTTCAATCTCTACATCATACACTTTATTATTGTTTCAATCTCTACGTCGTACTCTTATTATTGTTACATTTCAAGATTACGCATTGGATGGATTATTGGATTACGTTGCCCAAACTTGCCATTAATTAATATCGGCTTTCTTTTCTTTCTTTTCCGTTCATTATTTATAACTGAAAACTTGTCGAAACATTTTCAAGAATGTTATTTATATAATACATATAACATAACCTCACAAATTTAGTAAAACTTTTTGAATTCAATTTAAAAACTGCATACCTATTACTACTACTACTACTACTACTACTTCTACTATTACTATTACTATTCAACTTATCTATGGATTGATTGTATTATATGAAATTCGAAATTTTTAAAACAAAAAAGACTTGTATGTATATATATATATATATATATAACATTATATATATATATATATGTATATCGATATGTATATATCTACATGTACACCACACAACTATCGTACAATTTGTATGCTTTATAGAAATTCTTTCTAATCACACATTGTTTTTTTTTTTTTCTAAAAACGAACGACCTTTTCGAAATCCTGTTGTTGTTACATTTTTCTATATAGTGGCGTTTTTTTTTTTATGTTCATTTTTCCAATTTTGGTTATTTAAAAAAAAAAAAAAAAATAGTAAAATAATTTCTTTGCCGATTTACTTAGAAATTTCATTAATTACTTTTATATACACTCTAAATAAGATACGTTGGATTAGTTATTAATTTAAAAAAAAAAAAAATGAATTTGAAGCCTTAGTTTGTAATTTTTTCACAACTTTTTATTTTATTTTATTTTATTTTTTTTTGTAATGTTATATTATATTATTTACATAACCAGTAACTTTTTCACATAACTAAATCATTAAAAAAATTTGTTTAAGTTAGTTTTCTCTTTGCGTGTAATAATATGTTTTATAACATTATTCATCACATATACATAGATGCATTTTGTTTGTAATAAAATGTAGTTTTTTTTTCTTTACTTTTCTTTCTCATATTATTTTCTATATATTTTGAAATAGATTGTAATTAAAAACAAAAAAAAAATATTTTTTTATTTGTACATTCTTTTAGTTATTTTTATTATTATTACTTTTTGAACATTTCTTTATTTTTTTCTGTTCATGTAAAGAGAATGAATTCGATCTTGTTTGTAATCTATTTTTGCCCTATTGTTTAAAATTTTTTTTTCTCTTAACTTTTGTACTTAAATAAATTGGATTCAATAGTTCTTTGTTGTTTTTGTGCTTAGTTTTATTATTATTATTATTATTATTGTATTTTATTTGTAAACAACACGCACATAAAATTTATAAATTTTTCTTTCCCTATTTTTTTTAATATTTCTTATGTTTTAACAGTTTTAGTTTTAGAATATCTTTAAAATCGTCACACTTTGTAGAAAAAAGTTGCGTCTAACATTTTAGTATAGTAGTGTTCCCCATGTTCCACATGTATCACCTAGGAGTACGCATTGGAAAGTTTGCAACCTACACTTTATACATTAAGTCTCTATGTAGATCTAGGTGAGAAAGAAAACATAGCTTTCTGAAGAGATTGGATCTTTTCGCAAAAAAGAAGCTTTAAGCCATATTGTAACGAGGAAGATAATTTGGACTCTTGTAGTAGTTTTTGAGACTTTGTTTCAAAATGTGGCTTTTCCACGGGTCATTAGGCACAATAAAACGCATTAATATCAATTTTGTTAAAAGAGAACATTGTTAGGTTCGCGAAATTCACAAAAAAAAAAATCGCTTTGAGCACCATGTGATTGTCTTGCTACGTCTCTGCAATTACGGCTGTTAGTACATAAAAAAAAGAAGAAGAAAATGCAGTTGTAATGCATCTTACGTTTCTCATGAATCATCCACCATACAAATACGGGGGTTCCCTGAAAATGCTTCGTATGAAAAAAAAAATTCATCAGAAAAATTTATTGAAAAATTCATTTCAAAAAATCATAGAGAATTAACAATTCGTATAAAAAGAGATTTTTTTTCATTTTAACTCGTGTTAAATCAAATTTCGTGCAAAAAAGTTCGTGTGAAAAGAGAATTATTTGCATTACTAATATAGTTCTGAGCAAGTGTTCTCCAAGTTTTTTTGCCCACTGTCTTTCTCTCCATTTTCCACTGAGGATTATATGTCATATTTTTTATGTCAGTTTTTCTCCACTTAATCCAAAAAATAAATGCATTTTACACGTAAAGTATGTTCCAATCAACTGTCAGTAAGGTCGCAACATTCTTTTACGTTTCCTATTCCTTCCGTTTGAATATAGGACATTCCCTACGTGATTAGTCCATATTACAAGAAAAGAAAGAAGCCTTTTTGGGCGATATTTTTTTTTTGTTTGGATAAATAATTTTAATAATTTTCTTTTATTATTAACATAATTAATTCAGTCAGAGAAAGAAATTGTAAGACTGAAGACTTAAAGCAAATGTCAGGTGCGGGAAGAGCGTTTCAATAAAGCCCCGATAGGCTTTAGATGCTAGTGCTCTCTCTCTCTCTCTCTCTCTTCCTCTCTCTCTCTCTCCCTCTCTAAATTAATTATGTTAATAATGAATTTTCCAAAGCTCAATTAATTTCTTTTGAATTATTAAGTGTTTGCAAAAATTTTGACCAACGGCTTCTGCAGGTGCAAAAAGATAAAGAAATGGGAAATACCAGTGTACATAACGGTTGAATCCGTTGGCTTTAATCTTTCTCTACATTAAATAACAATTTTACACTTAACATCATGCCTGTTATATATCGTTTTCATATGGGGAACAATACAAGCTCTCATTACTTTTTCTCATCTCCTTATTATGTTTTTAAATAGATTGTAAATAAAAAACATTTCTAATCCGTATTTCTGGGTGTTGCAAAAGGAATCATAAAACTAATTCTTTTTTCTTATATTTTTTAGTTTCATTATAACGCGTGTATCATTTAAAAAGAAAAAAAGAAAAGCAAGAGACCGCGAGACCGCGCATTAGCGCTTGTAGTATATTCATTAAGAGTCAATACTATATACACTATACTTGATTTTTATTTAGGGTTCTTCCCTTAACTTTTTTTTTGTTTTTTTTTTACAAACATTAGGCTCGTGTTGGAGTAGCAGTGTGTTTGTTCTATGAATTGCCAGACAAATCATTCGAGTTAAGTTGTTTCTAATTTAATTAAGCAAAAAGACCCCAATAAGGACATGCCCATGAGGCACTTCTGCATACATACATACAAACAAATCCATAATTCATTTATGTTTTGTTTAGAACTTTTATTTTAAGT
Organism: Glossina austeni; assembly: GCA_000688735.1. Lineage (NCBI taxonomy): Eukaryota > Metazoa > Arthropoda > Insecta > Diptera > Glossinidae > Glossina > Glossina austeni. The sequence continues at coordinate 707,204 of KK502448.1, forward strand.
AAACATTTTTTTTAGCTGAAGTATTATTAGTGTGTAGGTGACAGACATGCTTATATATATACAATTAATAATTTTTTTTCCTAAAAATTTTCTGTCTCTCACTGTATAACTTTTATTGTTTTTACTAGGTTTTCTTTGAAATTTTTCCGTTTTATTTTTTATTTTTTTTCCTTTAATCATTTTACTCATTTTTTTATTTTCTTTTTACACACACATATATAATTATTAAAAACCATTTAAAAGAAATAAAAAAAAACATAATTTACTTAATGTTTAGTACTTATAACTTATACCGTATACATGCAAACTATTGAATAATATAACTACTACTCTATCCCTATAGATATTTTAGTATTTTTTTTTTATTAAATCATTTTTTTTATTTTTTTTTTTGTAGTTTTTAGTGTATTTTGTTTACGTGAAATTTGTTTCCGAGTATTTAAAAACAAAAACAAATTTTTCTTTTTAATAAATAAAGCAAAAAAAAAAGCAAATTGCATGATTGGTCTATTTAATTAAATTTTTGTAAATATGTTTGAGTTAAAAAAAAAGTTTTTTTCATTTTATTTTCTATAATTTTTTTTTTTTATTTGTTAACTAAATTTTAACAAATTTTTATTTTTTATTTATTTATTTTTATTCTTATTAAATTTTTTTATTAAATTTTTTTTTGCGAAAAAACAAATTACATTCTTTTATTTTATTCTTGGCCGCTAGGTTGCGGCTATTAATTATGTCCCTATTTCTTTTTCTTTTCCCACTTCTTTCTGATTGTCATTGTGTTACACGAATTACTGATAAATTAAAAGGAACGATACTGCTCAATAAATTATTTAAGCAATAACCGGTTAATTAGCGGCCGTCAAGGGTACATTATATACTCAAGCTTTTACTTGTCTACTTTAACTCGATTAATTCGTCCCGTGCAAGAATTTTATATGAAATTCGCAATTAATTCAATTCATGAAATGCTTTCAGTTAGAAATCGGAAATAAGAAAATAACAGAATTAAGACAAACCAAGTTATCGCAGGGGAACTGTAGTATAGGAAATCCAGAACCGACTTTTATAGAATCCAATATATAGGCGAAAAAAAGCAATGCTTTTTATAGTCATGAAAACGCCCACACACATACAAACATAACGTATCAAATAAGTGCAACTATTGATCAAATTTTGAAGCCCTTTGAGAACAATTTTCCCTTTATAGGAAGAGAAGGGGAGGAGAAAAACTTTTTCTTTTCCCAAAAGCAATTTTTCTTCTATGTAAAGCAGTTAACTCACAGTTAATAAAAAACGTATTTTACTTACGGTGCTGGCCTTACTCTATTAATAATTTCAGAGGACCTGCTAGATAGGAATATGAACATTCCTTTGCGTTCGGTCGTCTCTCTAAATCTAAATTTTGTTTTCCGAGATGAAGTTTAAAAATGAGTTCGACAAGTACTCGAGCTAATTATAGCGAATATATTCAAGTGATCCCAGAAGTAATGTAAAAAGGATCGCCCGTAAAACAAGTAAAGGCCCTGTCGTGCAATACATTCCGCCGTTAGATACCCTACAACAAATTGGCTTAATATAGTTACTCCTATAGTGAGTGACCTTTCAAAATAAAACCTTATATTGGAAGTGGTGGAAATAATGGTCCGATCTGAACCATTTTCAATAGCTTCCGTGCTTAAGCCAAAACACGTGAAATCATCAATATCCCAAAAATTGGGACCCCTGGGTTGAATACAAGACAACAAGAGAGACAGACGGACAGACAAGCTTAAACCAACTTAGGAAGTAACTGAATCGAACGGCATAATAAAAGGTTGGTCCATTTCAAGGTCCAAGCACAAGCTTAATATATCTATCTTTGTATAAGTACAGATATAGAGAACAGTGGTGGTCGATGTTCTAAAATGGCGAATCGCATGTTTGCCTTAAATGTCGGCTGCTATATATTCCCTTATTTTAACAGATTTTGATACTCTTACTTCCTTTCTCTTTTTTTGATTTACTTTCAGTTATAAATATTTTTTTTTTTTAATTATTAATTTTGTTTTATTTATTAATTTTTTGTTTTATTTATTAATTTTTTCAATTATATTCATTTAGTCATTTTTTGTTTATTTATATTGTTTATATCTGGTTTTGTTTTTAATTTTTTTATTTTTTGTTTTAGTTTTTTCTTTTTTGTTTTTTGTTTGTCACATGCCCATGTAGTTTTTCAAGGTAAGTTTTTGAAGTATTTGTGATTTGGTAAAAACACTTCAATGTACTGTTTCTTTGTGTTTTCTCATCTACAGATTTTTATCATTTCTTTTTAGATAATTCTTTCGTTTTTTAAATAAAAAAAAAAATTAAAAAACGAAGAAAACCCATTTTGGACATGGCCTAGAAATTTGCATCATTTTTGTAGTAGTTTTAGAAAAAAAAAACCTTTATTTAGTTAATATATATTTATTTATATATACATATATATATATATATTTATTATATTTTAAATTTATCTGTAGTTTTGCAATTATTCAGTAAGAGAGACAAAAAAATAAAAAATTTGCCAGAATATTTTAACAAATCTGTTGGATGGATAATGAGTATGCTTAACGACACATGCGAATGTTGTTTAGAGATCAGATGCATTATTATTTTATTTAAAAAAAAAAGAAAATTAAAGACATGCGTTTATGGTCGTCAATGTTGAAAAAAAAAAAAATTGTATTGAGTTTCTTTGACATTTTATTATTATAAATTAATTAATGTTTATAGCATTTGTTGTATGGGGTTTTTGTTATTTATTAATTCTATTTAACTCACTAATCCAATCTTTTTTTTTGTTGACAAAATATCTGCTGATATCGACACGCTTGGAGAAGACGCTTGTAAGCAATTTGAATTTGGGCCTACAGTCATATGTCTGTCCGCCCGACCATTATTTTTGAAATTCGTACGACCATAATGGCTGGAGATAGGAAACCAAAACTTGTAGATATGTATGTGTCAATGTGGGCATATATATAATCTGTTCAGAAACACTATATAATGTTGATATCGTTCTATGATGTTTTGGCTCGAATGTATAATTAATATAACGAATAAAGTGAGAATGATGATCAAAATGATATCGGGATTTAACATTAAAACAATAATTTTAGTTTTTAAATCTTCTTTTTCTTCTCTCTTTTATTTCTCTCTTTTCGATTTTCTACTTTCCCTTTAAGGTGAATGTTTCAATGTTAATCTAAAAAAAAAAAAATGTGTTCCTTTACAAAAAAAAAAAAAACGAAAGACTGTTTAAATTATATAAATATATACGAATGAGTGAGCGAGGGGAGGGGAAGGACAACAACCAACAAAAAGTTAATATTTATTGCTTTTTCTTTTCAATAAAGCCGTGAGATATTATATGTTGTTGGTGTAGATGGGTATGTATTTTCTTCAAAATCAAATTAAAATTATTTATACTTTTTAAGCCAAAGATTTTTTCATGTTTTTTTTTTTTACATTATTTCCTGAAAAAACTCAAACATTCCATAATTTTTATATTTATTTATTTGTAAAAATGGAGGGATCCAACCAACAATTTTTTTTTAAACATATTATTTCAGTTCGTTTCATTTAACCAAATATTTAATATTAACGATCTCAAGTGTAGCTTAAGTTTATTTATATACATATTTTTTTTTAACATGAAAATTTCTAGAAACAATTTCTCATAATAATTATAATAAAATGTGCATTTTTTTTTTTTTTTTTTTTAATTTATAATAAAAAAGAAAAAGTAATTTTATTTTTGTTTTATTGTTTTTATTATTGTTGCCGATACGATAACAATAAAATTTTATTTTGTTATCACTCTGTCTTTTTAATTTTCTATATCCATTTTGTGTGGAAGAAATTTATTTATTTTTTTGTCCATTTCATTAAAATCCTTACAGAATAGATTTATAATCAGATTCAGATTTCAAGTCAATATTCAACCATGTCGTTAAAATTGATTAAAATTAAGAACAATTAAAAAGAGCATAGTAGGCCGCAAACCACCCTATGCTACTGTAAATTTGTTCTAATAACAAATTCTGTCATAACAAAATTTTATATAGGAAGTGGTCGAAAAGTGGTCTGATCCGGACCATTTCCAATAGCGTTCATTTTTGGACCAAAACAACGCCGGTGCACCAAATTTCAGCAAAGCATCTCAAAACTTAGCAGAAGAAGACAAGACGGACAGACGGACGGACATGTGATAAGTATAATAAAAGTCCCAAGTCCTTTTGGGTATTGCATACATCCGCTAAAACTTAATATATGCTTCTATAACTGGAAGGCTTTGAAAGGAATTTTCTGTACTGCACTGCACGATATTAATCAATAACTCTTCAGTCTGACATATATATAGCAGTACTGCTGCCAAGACCTATACGATGCCTCGATCGCACTAACCTTCAAATGATGCCTGTCAAAACTTCATGACATTTCGAACATTAGTTTACAAGTTATGATTGACTCAGTGACAATACTTTTTTGGTCACCTTGAACGGCTTTCGACAGGTGCTAGCCGCTCATCTAATTGCCGACTTCACTCTAGAGTATAGTGGTGAATCCATGTTTCATGCTTATCGTAAGAAAAAATACTTCTTACTTCGCTTAAAAAGTGTTAAGTTATAAACCCGTTGAGCAAAGCGCAGTATCCACTTCGAACAGAGCTGTGTCGTGGATAACTTTTTATACAAGATAGTGGATAGTTTTCTTTTTAATACCGTTAGGATTTCAGCTGTCTCATGCAAGTTCGATTTTTTTACGTTTCCTGGAATAATCGTCGATCTTGGGTGATTAGAGCATTCAGCAGCATCAGTATCCAGACGATTTTGCTCGAAATTTGAAAACCACCCCAAAACTTATTTTTTCGTTCGCCTTGCGGGCTTTCAAGCCCAGGCTGATTGTGAATGTATTTTATTTCTCATCAAAAAGCGACGTTTAATCAACGCATGAAATTCAGATTGTTTTGAAAATTAACAAGTCGGACATATATATTCAGTCATGACCGAACCTTTTATAGTCTTCGCCTTTATCCGTAAAAGGACGAAAGTTAAAGAACTAAAAAGAGTACGGGAGTATTTTCATAAAAGTTTTTGTCGCGTAGGCGTGTAGGCTTTGTGGGCGTGCTTTCAAATTCTTTTGCAAATTTATAGACAATATCTTCATTTTCACTACCGGGAGAATGTTTACCACATATGATACATAGTTGCGCAGACAGGCAGATGGATAGTCGAACAGACGGACATGTTTAAATGCATTCCAAGTTTGAAATTGTTCAACTATTTATGTACTTTATTGGATTTTTGAAGCTTGTGTCTGCGCCTTAAATAGATTTTGAAAAAAAAATTTAAGTTTGATACACTATATTATTGAGCAGGCGTGGTCAAAGTTTTTCTATTTTTGCATAGGTGCTACAGCATCGCCCATAGAACATGCGTTCAAATTTTTATACATTTATCTGCTGTATTTTATGACTATTGAGCAAAAAACAGAGATGCTCTCAGTTTTCTTGGTGCTGTGGGCGTGTTTTTCGAACGATTCGCCCCAATACTAACCTGCGTGCTAGAACTTCCAATGTCTCTGCCAAATTTGAAGTCGATAGTTTGATTTTTGCGGCCAGAAGAGTGTTTGCAACAGACATTATACAGATGGACAGACACACAGACGGGAATATATATGCTTTCCGAGATCTGTGATGCCTCCTTCTGGGTGTTGCGAACATTTCTTCCTCCTTCGGTGATGGGTATGAAAAGGTAATGCCATTAAAACAAATTTGAACTTTTAGTTAAACTGTCAGAATATCATGAACTTTTAAATCGTGTCGTTTGAAGCTTGATATTATCCAGAAATTATATGGGACTGTAAACAGTTATGGCGCATTTGCGCCAGACAGGAGACTTCTTGAGTGATGTGTTATGCGCTCTGTTACAAAACAGAGACTATTTACAAAGACTTGAAAAAAAAAAATTGGGAACCCTTTGGGAGAAGTTACAATTTGGAAACTTGACTTTCGAGTGTAGTCACTAAGAATGGATGCAATTTAGCTAAAAATAGCTTAGATTGACGAAAAATTTTGCAAGGAAAAATCCAAAATTTTAATAAACTATTGTTAAGGGATAATTTCCAAAATTTCCATAGTCTATTGTTAGGGATTTCGAAAAATTTGCATTTGTCCTGAAATAAATTTGAAAATTTTATTAAATAACTGTTAGAAGGTAACATTTAAAATCGGACAAAAACATAAGCTGGCCCAAGGAAATTCAAAGTGAACATAATGCGGCCATATTAGGTTAAGATAGTGAAAAGCTTCCGTTTTTGATAAGCAATAAATTTGTTTAAATTTTCAAGATATGTTCTGGTGATATGCCCACAATTCGCAAATAAATTGTGTGAACTAATCGATTTCCAAGATTTTGAACACATGATGACCTGCCTGCCCGTATTAGAAAACTTTCAAAACAAAAGAAAGTAAAATCCGTAATTTATGGAAACTAGTCTTGAATTTAAGGTCTATTAAATATTAGTATGTGACGGCCCTTTTTCCACACACTTACTATCAACTCCTTAAAGAAACTCCTTGGTGGATGTTAGATTCCCCCCGAGGTGCACGTAGTTTTTGTGGTTTCATTGATATACTTTTTATTTTTACTGTACCAAAGAAATTTCGTCCTTCTTCACTTTGTTTTTTTTTTTTTTGTTTTTATTATTATTATAGTTTATTAGCAAATTTATAATTTTTTTATGTATTTTTCTAGTCTTACCTTAGCTAAATATTAAAGAAATATTAAATATTAAAGTCAAACGCTCATTACTACTACGGTATTTAGAAGTTTTCGTTAACAAATAGCTTTTTCTAGACTGTATTTCGTTGAATGTGTAAAACAAATTCATTTCCTTTTTCTTTTTTGTTTTGTTTTTGGTCCTCTTATAGAATTTTTGTAAATATTTTATTAACATTTATTATATAAACGAAGCAATATATCATCTCTTTGCGGTCATTTTCAAGTCGAAGCTTAAATAGCTCAGAGCAGTTTTCCTTTACTTTTTATTATGCCAAAGAATAATTCAATAGGAAAGTTAAGAAATACTTTCGGTTATATCAAATTATAAAAAAAATAGCTCTTATATTGCTCGGTCAAAAAGTAAGAAGAATGTCTCATCCTCTCGACATCTATTTAATCTTCCATGTACCAAAAAGTATCTAATGAATTGCCCGCTCAATAAGTAACGAGATTGTTTGATTCTTTCAAAATGTATTTCAAAAATATGCACCAAACGCATTGCTCGATCAAAAAATAACAAGAATGTTGGATTCTTTCAAAACATTAGTTAACAAATATCTAATCCATTACTCGATCAAAAACTAACGAGAATGCTTGATTCCTTCAAAATCTATTTAATCTTCAAAGGTAACAAAAATGCTTTAATGTCTTTCTCGATCAAAAAGTAACGAGAATGGTCGATTCTTTCAAAACAGTGGTTAACAAATATCTAATGCATCACTCGATCAAAAAGCAACGGGAATGCTTGATTCTCTCGACATCTATTTAATCTTCTAAGGTACAAAAAATTATCTAATGTTTTCCTTGATCGAAGCGTCACGAGGGTGTTCGATTCTTTCAAAACATATTTAACAAATATCTAATCCGTTACTCGATCAAGAAGTAGCGGGAATGCTTGCTTCTTTCGACATATATTTAATCTTCAAGGGTACCAAAAATTGTCTAATGTTTCCTCGATCAAAAACTAATGAGAATGCTCGATTTTTTCGAAACTTATTTAACAAATACTTCTCTGCATATATTTAATCTTCAATGTACCAAAAAATATCTCATACATAGGTCGATCAAGTGGTAACGAGAAATTTTGATCTCATGTCTACATCTTCCCCTTCAGAGTAATCATATCTTCCTAATGTGTATTATTTCCACCGCTTCAATTTCTTCATTGCACGTATGGATAATCTAGGATATCTGGATGCTAGGATTAGGTCGGGAAGACCGCTATCTTTTCATAAGTCCTTAATTGCTTGCATGCTAAGCAAGTTAGAAATTACTTTTAAAGCGACCGCTGTCTCCTCATCCACGTCTACTTTTTTTTTTTTTGTTTCGATTAAATTGATTTGCTCTTTAGCTGTTATGCTGCTCATTATTCACATTTAATTATTATTATCACAGTTATAAATATATACAATAATAATGGATTGTTTTTTTTATTAATATGCCTATGTTTCAATAATATTTGTAATAGAAGTAAACAAAAAAAAAAAGATAAATAAAATATAAAATAATTGTTAAAAACTCATTTGATTTTTAGAGATATCAGTTTGTATAATATTTCATATAAAAAACATATACATTAACTTATTCGATTTCTATGTATATATATATATATATATATATATATATATATATATACTTAACATATATATACTTATATATGCGGAATTAGAATATGATTTGATATTGAATGACCTTTGACTGGAAAAAAAAGAAATACTTTTATGTCATTTGTGATTTTTGTATTTTTCACCCTATACTCGTAATTAACATCTCACAATGATCATAAGACCACACATAACAATAATTCATAAGAATATGTATAATGTGATCAATTATCTCAGTTTTCCCAGTTGATTTTACCGGGAATTTATAAACAGCAGTGTTGCGATCGGCACAAAGAGGAATTCAGGAGAAGAGAAATAATATTCCGTTAAAAAAAACTTTAAAACTCTTGTTTGCTGAAGTGTGGAGCAAAATTAACTGATTTATTATATACCTGGTGTCATCAGAAAGTCAAAAACCATAAACGTAATTAGACGATAAATAAATGAAAACACTATAGGGGGGTATAGCCCACCCTCCTACATCACCCTACAATTATGCATATAACGACGTTTCAAATTAAGGTTTGATATGGGCAACGGCCGAAAAAAAGTCCTTGGGCCAAAAAATGTCGGAGAACTAAATATCATTAAAATATCTCAAAAATTGCGGCCTGTAGATGGACCGATAGACAGACAAGCTCGACTCGATTTAGAAAATAATGCGTAATCGATCGGTCTATCTCAACCGCTTCTGAGTGTTTCATGCATTCGCACATACTTAATATAGTTTGGATCACAAGTGGTGCAGTGTGTAAAATTAAATCTAATAACTACAAATTAATATTTGGTCTTCATAAAGGAGAGAGGGCAAGATTGAAAGCGGAATACCTAGTCCTTAGATGCCGCGAGGCTCAAGACTAACGAGGTTATATATAGTATTCAAACAAGAGCGCTCATATTTTGAAAATAGGAAATCAATTTAGACCTATCGGTTCCAATATAATGGTTTTGTAGCTATAAATTATTGCACTTTGCGGATTAAAGCTTAAATTTTGTATAAATGGCTTTATTACGGCGTTTAGAAATTTCTCTTATGAACTGTTCTGACACGATTAAATGATTAAAAACTTGAACAGGAAAGCTTTATAAGCGACGCTCAAAATGTTTTTACAGAATACGTTATTGCACTAATTTTGAGATGAAGTGATTAACAGTTTTAATCGAGCTCCTTCTGAAGATTTCAGTCTAGAACTAATTTTACGATTAAAACATAAAAACTGTAATAGCACTTGGAACACTAAATCTCAAGTGTACTAGAGTTTTTAATAAAGCCGATAGCTTTAGATGCTAATGCTTTAAAACTTCACTATTTATGGCTTATTTAATAATAATAATTATAATAACAATTTTTTTTGAAGCCTTCACGGTGTAAATCAACGTGGGCAAACTTTTTTCATTAATAGGCCAATTTTATTTTTTTCATGTCACGGTAGGAGGCAGAATAAGACACAACTATTATTAACAAATCGCCGTTCTTCACCAATCCTCTTCTTTATAGCCTATTGAACAAAAAAAATTCCTTTGAATATATTTTACATATGATAGCACCACAGCTGTGTCGGTAATGAACGCAGATGTAATCCATTTGCATTGTTATTGTGCGACTAAATTAAATTATTTGAAATTTTAAACTTAGCGAGTTGGACTCTACGACAACACAGGCTGGATACGGTTCGTGGGCTGAGTGTTGCCCATCTCTGCTTTGAATACATTGCTAGCGGGTTAGTTCGCTTGTTAGTAAGATCTTTAGGTAGACTTCTAAGGCTCTTCCGTTCAGCTTCTAAGCCAAGTCTTTAGGCAACGTGTTCCACCTGCGTTTCTACCTCTGCTTCAATCGCAAGACAAGCTTGTAAGCAGAGTTCTGAGGTCGTTCATACGTCGTGCGACAGGAATTTTTATTTATTTAATCGCAAAATGAACTCATAAGGGAAATCTTTACGCAATGTTCTAAAGCCACTCTAAGCCGTACGTAAGGCGCAAAATGGCTATAGAAATGTCGTGTTTCCTCCGCAAAAGATAATTCTATGCGGCCTATATTATGTTCGCAACTCTATGAGATACTAAATTCTATGAGATACTTGCGACAACGGTATGGCATTTCTAAAGTTTTTAAAATTTTTCAATTCTTTTAGACGTCCTAGTTCTCGGACACGGCGTTATAATTAATCACATTATGCTTAATAAATGAAATTTAAATGAATTCGCGATCGATTTATGTAGCAGCACATAAACACATTCTTCTCGAGTTGTTTTTCTTCACCACTTATTTAGAAATGTTTGATAATTGATAAAAAAAAAAATTGTATCGTCGTAAATGCTTTATTTTTGCTTTCTTCTTCAAATTAATTATGTCATTAAGTAACCTATTATATTTAATGGAATGGAATATATACATACATATATATACATATAATTTTTTTTCTTTAGTGTATGTGTGTAGTTACACGTTATGTATTTTATTTTTTTTCTTACATTTTTCCTTCATCCGAAGTGTTATTAAATAATTTTTATATATATTACATATATATATATCTATATATATATATTTATATACATATATATATATTTTATATATAAAATCTGTCATTTGTTGTGTACAATAAATAGTCATTTAAATATTACTACATATGTATTTTAAAAAATTTTCAATATTTTATGCAAATTAAATTTATTTTCATTTAAAGTTCATTAACATGTGAATCGTTTCGTAAAGTAAATGCATTAAAAGAAAAACCATAAAGAAATCAGAAAATTTTTTTTTAAAAATTTTAATAAGGGATTAATGTCTTTAAATATTCGATTCTGGAAAAATATAAAGTTGTGGTTTTTCCTTCTTTGGCATCGTAGGTAAAAAATGGTGTTTAAGAAAGAAAGAGATCTTCTGGGAGACCTTGTAAAATAATTCTTTGCCTATTTTTAAGCATTCATTTTTAAAAATATACCTTTCGCGGGTGCTTTTTAGAAAGTTTTTTTTTCTAACAAGTAATATACATTATAGTAAGCCTGGGCTCTCCATTAAATACCCTATACTAGTTTGATTTGTACAGTTACGCATGTAAAGACTTTTCAAAGTAAGATATTATATGAGAAATGGCGGAAAGATGATCCGATTTTTAATACCGTTCATTCTTGAACCAAATTGCATTCAAATATCTCGAAAATGTCCTATTCTGTATGTTGAACAAGAGAAAACAAGGTAGACAGATGGACGAACGAACAGATACGGTCTTCCATTAAATGCCATATACTACTTGGCTTTATACAGTTACACGTATAGACTTTTAAAAATAACATATTATATGAGAAATGTTGGAAAAAATGATCCGATCCGAAACATTTTCAACAGCGTACGTCCAAAACAGGTCGCGGACCAAATTGCATCAAAATTTGTCCTGTCGTGTATGTTGAACAAAAAAAAAATAAGATGAACAGATGGACGAACGGACGGATAAGCTTAGATCGATTTAGAAAGGGATTTTGGTGCGATCGGCATAATGAAAGGTGGGTGTATTTCAAGTCCTGGTTGGTGTTGTGTACCTACGTATTCGGGCAAATATAATGTGCACCTGCACTCTGTCTTTATAATGTTTATTGCCTTCGCATATCTAAATGCTTCTTTTTTTTACTTGCAACGGACTCCCTAATTAAATTGCCAAAAGAGTATAACAAGTGAGCTCAATAAAAAAAAAATTATAATCTTCGGAATAGGATACGTTTAGTGTTTGAAAGGAAAAATTACAGTCTTGCCGGCCATAAGGGTTGGTGTAAGCAACATAATGTCGAAATAAAGTGGTCATAGGAGTGGAAACGATTAAAGCATACCACAGCCGAAGCCGAGATTTAGGCATTAATTTGTAACAACTTCCTTAACCCCCGTCTTTCAGGTATTGATGGCGACATTATTGCTTAGCTTTGGAAGTCACTTTGTACAAATGTAATGTACTTTAAAGAACACTGGTAGTCAACGGATATGTTTAAAAAAATCATTTTTATGTCTTCGTCCGCTGGTTAAAAATTTTCTAACATACACTCACTTCTCTTTTTAGGTTTATCTGTACCATTGCCTAAGTTTAGGGAGAAACATGGAAACAACACTTTTTTTCAGCTATTTAGTATTTTAGTATATATTTATGGGCATGGGCATTGGATATATATTATTGCCTACATTTAGGCGTCAAGTTTTAATAATATTGATATTCTTTATGACCAACTTTCAGTGTACTTTTGTCAAGATTGTAAATATCATTGCCTACTTTTTAGCGCACATTAAAATTTCACTTAATATATATATTTTTTTACTTTTAAGGGTTAATTTTCAATAATTTATTTCAAACATTCGCCTGCTAACTTTTAGACGTTTATTTGAAAAAAAAAACAAAAATGTCGTGTACTTTTCACGTACACGCCTTGTAATTTTATTGGCAAAATTTTCTTTATTGAATCATAGAGAATGTGTTAGAAACTGGTCCGAATTTAAATCAATTTTTCTCTAATCCTTAAAAAACCTTTAATCTAAAAACAACGGGAGTAGGTTATAAATTTTAATTATGTATATTATTATCTTTATTATATACCTTGAAATGAATAATAAAAAAAAAAAGAAAATAAAAATTTAAATTAGACTTAATACAAAATCGAATATTTATACCTCAAATTTTGTGGACAAAAACCAACAGTAACAACAATTATGACGACTAGAAGCCTTACAATGTTTTTTTATTTTTGAAAAATCGATAAAAAAAACTTTTTTTTTTAATAGATTTTTTCAATAGTTTCCTATTAATTATTTATTTTTTTTCGTAAACAAAGACAACTCTAGTGCATTACATGATATAAAAGAAAAGAAAAAAGAAAATAAATAAATAATAAGAAATTTTTCAACTTTACATAGTTTAACTGAAAGTAACCTTTTTAGTATTGTATGACAATAATAATAATAATAAAGCGATTAAAAAAAAAATTTTTAAATCAATAGTTTCAAAAAAAAAATAAAAAAAAAATATATATATATATTAATTTAAAGGCAGAAAACACAAAAAAATTAAATATTATATCCGATGACTCTCTTGCAGTGATATATTCAAAATATAGGTAATAAACACAACAAATAGAAAAGAAGAAAAATTAAAAAAAAATAATAATAATGAAAAAATGATATAATTAAGTACAAACTTATATCTCTAAAAAAAAACAACAACAAAAAAGTTGAATATCAAAAATAAAACAAGAAGAAAATTAATAGAAACTAGAGCATATCCAGTATTATATATAAATATTATTATTAAAATATATGATTAAGGCAGACGTGTAAACAAATTTAAATTGTTTAAGACAAGAAGAAGAAGAAGAAAAAACCGAGTGTTGTGTCAAATTTAGAGACTTTTTTTGATAGAAACGAAACTACATGATATATGATTTTTTTTTTGTTTTAAATTTTTCGTTTTTATTTATAATATATATATAGATATATATATATACATATATATTTCTTTCTTTTTAGAGAACCTAAAGAGTTTCATTTTCTGTGTATGAATTTAGATATAAAATAAGACTTGAAAAACAACGACTTGAGATTTTTTTTTTTTTTTTTTTTAAGGTAGAATTTATTATGTATTTATTTATTTATTATTAAGTAGAAATAATATTTTAATGTTTTTTTTTTTTTCAAAAATAATTCCTTAAGTGATTTTTCAACATTGAGGACCAAAACCATATTTAGTGTCTTTATCTCTTTTTTTTAGTTTAAAGAAAGAAAAGAAAAAAAAAGAAAAAAAAAATAGAAAACGAATTTTATAAAAGAGCATTTGGCAATTTTTTTTCGTCACTGTTATAAATATAATTATTTTCAATAATTCGTTTTTGTTTTTTTCTTTAATTATTATTTTTAGTTGCTATATATTTAGAGTTTTGAGTATTTGTAAAAAGGCAGTAAAAACACAAAACTAACTCTACTAGTCAATTAACTGAAAAATTTATGAAAACAAAACTCATATGCTATCAAACTTTTACTTATAACAGTTATGTATAGACAGAAGCACATACACATAGACACACATATAAACACACAAAAACACACAAATACACCAAAAACAGACATGCACACACACACCCAAAAACATACACACAAACATAAGCACACGCATACACACCTACACACATATCACAACATACTCACACAACCTTCAAAAAAAAAAAAATATAAAATCTATCCACTCATTCACATTCATATATAAAGATAAAATATCTCTCTCGAATATTTTCTTTAAATTATTTTTTTTTTATTTTTTTGCTTAAAAATCATATTTTAAATTTTCTTTTGTTTCTTCACTGCCAGTGACCAGAGGATATTTATAACTTTCTTTCATCTAATGTTTGCAATTTGTAACTACTGTGTTATGGTGACTTCACTTAATCAAATCCGTCTGTCCATAGGTCAATAACTTCGATGTTTTCACATATTGATTGAAATTAGAACTACATTAAAAAACTATATGTATATTAGTTTTAAAAAATCCCCATTTGTTTAAAAGAGAATTTTGCAAGGTATGAAGAATTAGGTAGCAAATCCCAAGTAAAATAACAGATCACTCAATAAGTTCGTAGGCTAACGTACGTCGGAACATTCATAATCATTTGGATCATTTGGAATAGCGACAGTAATACGTCATCCTACGAACTTATTGAGCGATGTACTATAGCTTTTGAATTCTTTTCCCCCTACGCACGAACTTTGAATAGTCTCCATTGAAATTACAATAACATTAACTAGCTTCGACGTGGCAACCCTAGCCTTAGAGATTGGCCACCCTTTTCGAGCTTGATTACCGAAAATCATCAAGATCGAAGTTAATATTAATATATGATTTCCATATAAGTTATGTCAGTGACTGAACATTCTATCATAGCACCTATCTCTGATGAAAATGGTAAATAAAATTTTTTCAAACAGTTTTTCTATCTATGTCTTATAAACGCAATCTTATACAAGCAATCTCAATCTAATGGAAAGTGACAAGATGCTATGCTAGCTATTATCAAAATATGTGATCCAATAAATATGTCACAGCTTTACCAAAATCTTGAATAAATATTGTACACCGTAGTGCGTTCGTTGTGAAAATTGTTGTTATCTCTGCCTAAGAGCCTCGAATCCAATAAATATATGTCAGCTTGATTAAAAATGCAGATACCGCACACTTTAGTGTTTCTGAAAATTCTTTGGAAGAGCTAGCTACGGTCCAACAAATATACGTCATATCAGCCAAAAATGTAGAGTTTTTCCTACTTATGAAAATATTCTTGTACCATTTGCCAATAGGTATGTCTGAATGTGATCACGTACGTATCGTGCCTTCTTGTACTTGGGCATTTTTCTTATGAAAAAGTATTCAAAAGGATTCAATAAACATATCTGGAGAATTCATCAAAAATATGAATATTGTACCTCGTCAGTCTTCTGAAAATCTCCTTTTTATTTTAACAAAAGATTGGACTTCTGGCCTTTCTGAAAATTCTTACTTAGTTTCAATAAACTGAACAAAAATGTACGTATCGTGGCTTCTGGCATTGCCGAAAATTCTTTCTAAATTTTAGGCACAAACAAGGTCTAATAAATACATAGTCTTGAAGTGATCAAAAATTTCGATGTCGTACGTAGTAAGATTTTCGTAAATCTTACCAAGTGTCAATGATCTAGTCTATGAGTTTCAAAATTGACCAAAAATATAAATATCGTCCATTCTAGGGTCTCTAAAAATTCTTCCTATCTTCTTATGAAGAGACACGATCCAATATATAAATTTTGAACTGATTAAATCTATAGATTATCGAACTTGCTGGAGTTTTTGAAGATTATTTTGAATAGACGGATATAGTTTAATCATCACGCGAGTCTCGTTCTGATGAAAGTAGATACCGTATGTTCTTGGAAAGTTATTTCTTGATATTTTAACAGACGGACGTAGCTCAGTCGGTCAAATAGATACCACATATGCTACGAATCTTAGAAATTGTGAGAAGAGTTCTTTAAATTTTTATTGACTGACAGCGTTGACTTTCTTGAATGACTGAATCTTAGCTAAGCCGTATATTCTCGTTATGCTATTCACGTACGTTTCTGCAAACTCCTAACGGGTTAACTTGAATGAGATCTGATGCCGTATTTCTTGAGCGTTCTTACTTTACAAGAAGAAGAAATTTCTCATATACATGTTTTACAATGTTTGAAACTAAGTGATTCTGGAGTCTTTCAATAATAATTTTAGATTTAAAAAACTTAAATTTAGTAGGAGATTTTCCATGAGATATGAACCCATATGTGCATTGACACTTTTTCCTTAACCACTAACTTTAAATAACGCAATATCGACACTATGAAATACAATGTTGACACAATTATATATCAATATATATATGTATATTTCAAAAGTCGCTCTTCCCTCTCCTATATCGACTATATATATATATATATATATGCTTACCAAAAGTGGCCCACTTATTATATATATTATATTATATCGCAACCATAACCTTCGTATCAAGAGAGGTGAGGTTCTCATCCATTTAAAATTTAAGAATAGATTAAGATCGCTTCGACCTTAAGGCCTCTAGTCATTCGCTTTACCAGATAAGATAATTTTACATAGTTTTTAAATGCACCACCTATCCTGAAGGAAACTTCGGAGGGAACCAGCCACTAGATGGTTCGATTGGTCTTTCGTCCCTATACTCGATTCTGATAATATATATATATACATATATAAATATATATATATATGCGTACATAGGTGTATATATGTGTATATATGTGTATATATGTGTGCATATGTGTATGTATGTGTATATATGTATATATACATATATGTAAGTGTATGTGTATATGTATATATGTACATATTTCTGAAGATCTGGAAGAAACTGAATGACTGATATTTTTATCGGAATCGTAACTCTGGGCGTTAGGTATGAGCTTTAATATTTCCGATTTTTTCTTCAAATAAAACTCTACTAACATAGGCCCCTTTTTATCCTCTGGTGGTAGATATATTTTAAAAAAAAGTTTAATTTTTTAATTCGATATAATTCGAAGGAAAATACAAACTACTAAACAGACTAACTATAGCATCATGCTGGACTTAATGTACTTAATGCTCTCTCTATATTAACGAATTACAAGAGGTGTAACAGACTGGTTGGTCTTTCCATTAAATTGAACATCCCCGGGGCCCAAAGCCATTACAGACGATTTCATCCGTAATTAAAAGTTTTGTTTAAAAAAAAAAAAAAAATCAAAATTAATTCATTTCCCTTAAAAGAGAAATTGAAATTTTACCTATACTTAACCTCTACAAAACGAGTAACTTAAAAGCAATTTTGTTTGTTATTTATATTTAAAAAAGAAAAAAGATTTTGACAAAACGAAAGCTTACCAAAAAAAAAAAAAAAAAAAAAAATTCATAAAAATATGTTATATATAAAGTATATTATAAGCATTAAGCTTCAAAATATAATATAATAAGCGAATTGAAATTGAAAAAAAAAAAAAATATTTTATAAGAATTCTAAGAAAATTGATTACGCTACTCTTTATAAGTACGCATGCCTACGTATTAATTAATTTGTTTATATTATTATTATTATTATTATTAAATTTTGCTGTGCTTTGCTCTCTATATATACTCTCAACAATTTTTTTTTTTATAATAAATAAAAAAAAAAAAATCTTAGGTATATTAAAAGAACAAAAACCCAAAAAAAAAAAAATTACATAAAAACATTTTATGCTCAATTAAGACTCTGACGAGGAAATGAAAAATTCGGTAACTCAAGCAATTACGTATACAATAAAAATAATATACAAAATAAACAATTAAAAATTTTTAAAATAAAAAATATAAATATATATATTTTTTTTAAATTAAATAATTTTCCTTTTTTTCCTTTTAAAAATTTCTTTTTTAAGTTTTCTTTTCCACTATCGTTAATAGCGAAAAATTGCTTTCAAACGTTTTATATCCAAGCATCGCAAACGGAAGGTTAATCTATCTTCCCAATATTATTATTAATTTTAAATTTAAGAGAGAAAATTTTTATTCATCCACCACAGCCACTCCTCTCTAAGGTAACGATAAAATTTCCTTAGAAAAAATTTTAATTACAAAAACAAAATTTTGATCAAATATTTCATGGCAATTATTGAAGCGATAAGTAAAAGAATCATTGTTGGGCGAGGTGGACAATTAGTTACCCTACATCATTACGGGTAATACAGATATCCACTCGTTTTGATATACAACGTTTGAAATACAACGAAAATTACACAATACTTTCCTGGAAATGTGTACTTTTCGTGGAAGCCCGCATATTGGAGGATGATGGAAATATCACCTGACGCGATCTAAATTTTGTAAAATTAATTTTTGCTTCATAAAAATTTTCTTATTTTTCAAGTTCCCTTATAAAAAACTAGAAAGAAGGCTTTGCTTTCATATAAGTGGTTGCTTTTCATGATACCTACCTCCCTATACAATAGGTTCTAAAAAGTGGACCTTTGTGGGTGAAATTCGCTCGAGTGAGTTTATTTGTCAATTTACTATTATGAACCAATTTTGACTATGAATCATTGAGAAAACAAGTAAGAACATTATAGTCGGGCAAGGCCGACCATTAAATACCTTACACCGCATTGTCTAACACAACTCATATTTTTTATATGAAATTGCTATTATGGGTCAATTTTTATTACCACCTATTAAAGCTTAGATTTTTCCGTTCTACAAAAAATGAATTTTCGTGAAAATTATACCTGTTAGTCGTATGAAATTCAGTTATCGTTATGTGCCCAATCCAATTCGAAGTATTTTTAATAGCCTACGTCTTCGAGCCAAAGCATGTCAGTGTGAGAAATGTCGTTGAAAAATTTCAAAAATTTCGTCTTGTAGCTTGAACACAAGGAAACCACTCGAAAGGACAAACTTAAATCGATTCAGAAAGTGCTTCTTGTAGTGATACTGAACCGATCGTTTTAATAAAAGCTGCTTCTATATTAAGCTCTTCTACGTGTTACGTATGTCCGCACTAACTTAATATACCCTGAACCTACCGCAAGCAGTGTAGGATATAATCATAAGCAATGAAGATAAACCGAAACTCCCTTTGAGAAGTGACAGCTACAACAAGGTCCACTTTTCACAGTTTGTACAGGTGGTAGTAGAATCACAATCAGTGAAGATAAACCGAAACTCCCTTGGAGAAGTGACAGCAACAACAATGTCCGCTTCTCACAGGTAGTAGTAGAATCATAATAAGTGAAGATAAACTGAAACTCCGTTTGAGAAGTGATAGCTACCACAAGGTTCACTTTCCGCAGGCGCGGTTGCCTTTAATAAAATCGTGCTTTTACACTTTTCTTTAAATTTATTTATCTTATTATTTACTTTTATTTGTGTGTTATATTTTTTCGTTAAAATTTATATTTAAAAATAAAAATAAAAATAAAATTATAATTCACTTGAACACATATCAAAGCGAGAATTCACGATAAACAATGAATTTTTATTGAAACTCTCTATTTGGAAAACAAGAGTGAAATCTTTTTCTTGTGAAAACAAAGAAAAATATTTTTAAAATCAATACTTGAAGGTAAAGAAAAAAAAAACAAAAACCAAATAAATATATAAAGAAATGAAAAAAACGGTCAAGAATTGCGATGAAAAAAAAGAAAGGTGAGTACTCTATATAACAACAACAACAGCAACAACAGCAACAGCATTAACATAAAGAAATGAAATAAATTATTAAGTAAAGTATTAATTGCTTTAGACAAGTTTACAAGAACTAAGTAGAGATTTGTGTAAATGTGAAAAGTAATAAGAGAGAAACTCTAGAACTAGTCTTCCAATACAGTTTTTCCCCTATTTTCCTAAGCATTTGCAAGAAAACAAAACAAAAGAAAAGAAAAAAAAATAAAAACAATATCTGCGTAACAAAAAGAAAAAAACTATTAATACTTGAAAGGAAAGAGAATCGTAAATACATACACATACACATACATACATACATACATACATACACACATACATACACACACACATACACACACACACACAGACACACAGACATCTGCTCGCAAAAGACATACTTACTTACAGCTGTATAAATATTAAACGTGTATTGGTATTTGAGAAAAAATGACGTTACATACTAAATAAAAAAACCGGATAAAATTATTAATAAATAATAAATGAACATATTTATTATTTGAAAGAAAAAAAACAAAAAAAAATACAAAATAAAATTTGTTGAATTAAAAAAAAGTGCAATAAGCAGGAGCAAGAAGAGAACAACTACATAAGAACTTATCAGAAATCATTTAATAATTTTAGTACAAGTTTGGCAGCAACGATATAAAATTTTGAGATGAATTATATAAAATTTATTATACATACATATATGTATATATATATGTACAGTGTAAGTAAATGTAAAAAATAAAAAACTTCTAGTTTTCCGATATTTGACCGACTTCTTCTTTTAATAAACCAAGAAAAAAAAACAATTTATATCCACCAGTTATCAAGCTCTTGCTTGTACAAACAATTTTATATTCTATTTATAATGTTGAAAAAAAGAGCTTCAAGGGCCTTAGAAAGTCACTGTACAAAGATATAAGTTGGTCCGTATGTCCGTGCATTAATGGAATCCTCAAAGTATATATTTATACTTTATATACTTATGTATATGTTGTACACGCCTACCCTACTTTTACATGCCTACCCCGTGTTTAGTAACTAAGAGGTGATTACAAGCAAATCTCAATGTCGCAAAAATTAAGATACAATATACCTACATACATATAAATATATTTATAAATAGGTGTATATGTTATATATATCTAGCCTACGTCTAGTCGCCGAAGTAGATGGTGATCTTATTACAAGAAAATCAAGCGGGGCTAAAAACTCCGAACAGTCGCCATCTACATCTATATTGGTTTGTCTGTCTGTCCGACTGTCAAAGTCTCTATACATATATTATATATTCATACGTAGGTTGTATACGCCTATCCTACGTTTAGTCATCGAAGTAAGTGAGGATAAAACAGCGGAACAGTTAAAAAGAGAAAGAATAAGAGGAAAGATGCACCTATATCTCTAATATGTTTAATGGAATCGCAAAAAATATATACATATATATACTCTTAAGCCTACTTTACGACTTTCTGATCCGTCCGCCTATGTGCTATTCCTGGCGGAAATTGTTAGTCTACAAATTAAAAGAATAAAGTGAAAATTTGTCCTAAATATGTATATATGTCCACCATAATTGCCCATACTAAATAAAGTAGGCGTGATAAGGCCTCAATTTAAAACAAAAACGGAGATTTTCCTATCACTCTAACTTAATGCTTATACAATATTCATGCCCACAGCCTTTTACGGGAAAAATTATATGAGTTTTGTTTGTATATAGCAACCTCGAGGTGGTGAGAGTAACTTTAAAGGGAAACACTCTTTAAGGCGATTTAAAAAACATTTTTTTTTTTTGTTTTTGATTTCCAATTTTTTTTTTTGATTTTTTTCGTTTTGCAATATTATCTGAACATATACTCAAAGTGCATTATATATAAATAATAACTATTATAACGTAGAAACTTATGGAAATCCAAAAGTATTTTAAGAAATCGCAGACAGAACACCACAGTATTAATAAAATCCATAGTAAATATAAAAATTAAAAATTTAAAATAACCAATTTTATGTTTATTATATTATACAAACACATTAAAAGGAAATAGAAAATTTACTTTTAAATTTTACCAAAAAAAAAAACAAAAATTTAAATTATTTATAAAGTTTCCTGACCTTATTAACCTCTTCAAAAGAACCGAGTATATAGGCAACATTTACATATGCATATATATATAAATAGTAGTTTATAGATAATTAATTAATTGATTGTAATAATAAATGTTTTTTGGAAAACTGTATTTAATCGTATATACAAAAAAAAATAAAACAAAATAAAAAAAAATCGTAACAACAGCAACAACAAGAAAACGTAAATAACCTCTGAAACACTTATTTTAGTTATAAAGACAAAAAAAAAAAACAAAAAAATAATTGCAAGAATTAAAAAAGAAAAAAAAATTAATTAATAATGATTTATATTTAGTGTTGAATGAAAAACAGAAAACAAAAAAACAAAACTTAAAATTAAACATTTACTTATACACACTTACAATTATATATATATATATATATATATATACATATATCTATTGTACTACTACTATATATACATACATATATATATATATATATATATATATATATAAACCTATATATATAGATATATATACACCTCTTCCCCCTCAAGTATGTATTACATATATATATATATATATATATATATATATATACATTTGTATATTTACCTAAATATATACGAAATCTTATATATTATACACACATTTAGATTTGTATACGCCTCCTAAACGTACTCTATACATATATATATAGTGCGTGACAGTTAAAAGTCATAAATGTTGTCAGAATGTATTCTCTCTCTCCTTTCTCTCTCTCTCTCTCTCTCTCCTTCTCTCTGTCTGTCCCGCTATTTCTGATTCTTTCATTGTTTTTAGATTATAAATTTTGAATTGAGATTTTTCGAAAATGTTTCTAAAATTTTTAAATAAATATTATAATTGAATAAGAGAAAAATATAAATATAAATTTTTATTTAGAAAACAGAAAAAAAAATTAATGATAATAAAATAAATCTTTCTTTATATAAAAGTATTTTCCTTTTCATCTAAGTTAAGTATACGTTCAACTATTATTACTACTACTACTACTACTACTACTACTACTACTACTACTACTACTACTACTACTACTACTACTTAAAAAAAAAAAATTTGTTCGTAGTCTTTGCAATTTGTAATCTTCATTTTCCTTTTCCTCGGTATTTTGGATAGATTTTGATTTTATATAAAGCATTTTTTAAGGATCTGCAAAGATCGTCTAGAGTAGTTCTGTAATTTGTCGGCCAGTATTACTTTCATTATATATTATCATTATATAAACTCTCAAATTAATTTATTTTTTAATTTTATTTAATTTTTCTCTTTTTCCTACATATATTTATTTCAAATTGTTACTAGATGAACCTTGATATATTCCCGAAAAGTAGGGCCAGGGGATTCTTAATAGATTTATCGATTTTTCTCTCTGCTATCAAAATTCGCATAACCCAAGTGCAAACTTGGATTATATTTGTTCTAAATTGTGAGGACGATATTCATTATGCTTAGCGAATCCAAGGCATTACAATATTTCAATGCTACTTCTTGAGTATTGTACAATACATTGGTTAGAGCTATCCATGGACATGTTGCTTCTACTGTTCTAACAAAGCAAAAGAGAAGATAGTTAAACAAAGTCACCGCTTAGCATGCCCTGCCTTGAAGAGGGAAAAGGCTAAGGCCTCGCTGTCTCTCCATCTCCTACCATGCCTGCCGCTTGAGTGGTACACACTAAAGGGAAGGAAAAGGCTAAGACTTCACCGTCTCGCTGCCTCCTACCCACCCTGTCCTGCCGCTTGCGTAATACCCGGTAAAAAGAAGGAAAGACTAAGGCTGCACTGTCTCTTTTCAGACTAAATGGAAGAGGGAACTCAAACATTGCACGTCATTACCATTTCGATGGTCGTCACGCGATATTCTCCTCTTTAAATAAACTTTAACTGATGTGGTCCTCATCTTTACTAGGGATCTAAGCACCTTTACTATAAAGTGAGCGTTAAATGTCGGCGCTGGGTGCTCTTCGTAGAGAAACTATCGAAACGATCGAACCTCGTTTTTTGTACGCTTCTTTTCTATATAGTCAATTACTATGAAGATCTAAGATTTCCAACAATTCGTAAATGCAACTCTGGAACTAGAAAAATACAAGAGTGTCGAGAAGTATGGCTTTGCTGGAGCGATACTGCTTCGTGAACGTTGAAAGCGCGTGAAGAAAAAAGTGAATCGCAATCTAGAATATGCGGATGATTCGAATGCTAGAGTGGCTTTTGCTGTGTAATGCCTATAACCTAAAAGCGTTATACGCCGAACTGTAGATTCCACAGATATCAAGGTGGTCTCTGACAAAATCACCTTCCGCAGGATTGTTGCTTGCAATTTTTACAGTTTGCAGCATATCTGCCTGAGGTGGACAGAGTTCTGACTGCTGGCCGTACAGGGAATTTCACGATGACTGTAGTTACCTTGAAATCGGGAGCTTTTAAATATTGTGCCTATAACCTAAACGCATTACACACCGTACTATACATTCTACGGATATCAACTCACTGACTGTACTCACTGACAAAACCACCTTGCGTAGGATTTTGCACGCAATTTTTACAGCTTTCAGCAAGTCTGCCTGAGGTCGACCGGGAATCTCGCTATGACTACAGTCGCCTTGAAATAGCCAGTAATAATATTCGTGGATGCCGTCTTCCATGTTCGCTCGCATCATGCCGTCTTTGCCATTTATGGTACAGGCCAAACGTATATTCTTTGCTTTAAGAAAATTTTAACGAAAGACCTCTTGCTGATCTAAGTTGTAATATAGTAAAGCTTCTTTCCTAAAAGAATATATATTTTTAAAAGATGTCGCTTTCTATATATGACATAAAAGTTAAACTCTTACTATCCTTTTAGTAATTTTATAGGAGTGTGTACCATTTTGGCAACGTTTCCCTAGATATATATGTATAGGATTTTCCATTTTCAGTTGTTGCCTTTGCTAGACACAAAGTGCACAGATTGGCCTAGGTGAACTTGCTATACACGAGGTGATCTTCAATCCCGTATTTCCTTAGTATTTCCTTACTATGGATGGCAGAAGCATAGCACTTCGCGATCCTCTTTCAGAACGCCAACAAGAAGAGAGTTGTAAATGTTTACTGAATCTAGCGGAACGAGAATTATTTCGGGATACTCGCGATGCGTCTGCCGATAAAGTCGGCGATTCTTTGTGTGGCTAAACCTTTACTTCAATTACAAAGCTATAGTGAATGCTCGACTAATAAAGGCATAACATTTTCCGATCACTTTCTGTTTCTTTTTCCTCACTTCTCTCTCGCCATCATCATATTACACAGTTAGAGGAGGCCTGCAATGAATACACTACAGAGCATAATAACTTTTAACCAACTTTTTCAATGTCCAGAAGACTGCGCCAAACACGCCCCAAAATTCATGTATAAGTGCTTGATCAGCCCGAATGGGGAAAGGGATTTGATTATATCTTCTTGGTTGTCGAATTATTAAGATCGCCCTTGGAATATCGAAGATGATGATTGCAAAACACTTTCGAGAGTCAACCTGAAGCTTTACTATCATTAAATGTCACTATATAGCCCATCTATCCCTATGTTCTTTGAGTCCTTTATATATCTGTTATATTATTTCTTATACTAAGTACATCAATTTTTTCATTTATAATTAGGGAGAGTATATAGTAATAAAGAAGGATCAAGTTATGATACCAAAAATCGGAGAATACTTTATGTTAGTTAGCAGAGGGTTTTTAGGTTTTGAGTAAGAAGAAGAGTATTATATATAATCGAGCATCCGGGCTTGCGAGTAACGTCGCACAATGTATCATATGTTTTGTAAAATTTATAAAATAGGATTCTTACGCTTGCAAAATTGATTTTAAAAAAATAAAAAAAATCGAATGCAAGCAAACAAGTTACGATTATCAAAACACACTCTATATCTTTTCTTAATTTTTTATTTTTAAAAATTCATTTCCATCACTTTTGTACATAATTCAGTTTTCTTTTCCTTCTTCACATAATCATTACAAGTAAACGGTATAGAAGTAGTGCGAGTAAAAAATATTAAAATTAGTATTAAATGTAAGGTATCTATTTATTCATCACTTACTTGATCATAAGTAAAAAGTCGACATTAAATATTGCAAGACATAAAAGCATTCTTAAATATGAAAAAAAAAAGACATAAAACAAAAAGCAAAACAATAAAAAAAGACATTCTACTAGAAACTACTACGAAACGAAGTCACCAATTCAATATGCCTTTGAAAGATTATGAAAAAAGAAAAATAAGAAAAAAATTTTTTTAAAAGCAAAAATCTCCACACATCTCTTACGAAAATATTACGAAAGAAAGAAAGTATAAAAAAAGCATTCATTGACAATACCCTTAAAATAAAAAATAAATTAACTGCATATACTGGGGAATACAAGCAATATTTTATTAAAAAAAAAAAAAAAAAAATAAACAAGAAAAAATATTAAAGAAAAATCTCATCTTTATTAAAGTATTATTATTATTAATTATATCAGTAGACATCTTGTGCTTGTTAATCGTAAAAAACAAAAAATTTAAACGTTTATATAAAATTATTAAAAAAAAAAAAAAATCTAGTGAATACATATTAATTAACTGTAGTTTTGTGTTGCTTGCCGCACATACACCTTAGCTATTATTATTAAAGTAATTTCATGTAATAATAAGCTAAACTACAAAAACAAAAGAAAAACAAAAAACAAACTATTTAATATTAAAACATCATGTCTTTTAAAGCTCTTCCTCTCTCCTGGCTTCTTTTTCCTTATCTATTATTATGTATTTATTAATTGATGATTTTTGTTTTTGTTTTAAAATCCCGTACTTTGTGTAGTCATTAAGTTTGTAGCTGTTCTCAACACTCAACATACTCAAATACAAATACATTTTCTCCTCTACATAAGCATAATAATAGATGATATGCTTATATAACACAACATATGCTTAAGTAGAATAGTTTTTCTTTTTTTTAAACTAAAAAAAAAAAAATTTGGTTTTTAAATATATTTTTACTTATAAAGATCTTAGATTTGCTTAATGCTTGTCTTGCACTGAACTGAATATAAAAATGAAAAGAAATTTTCAAGTCTGAAGCTTTCTAATCCCTTATCTCCCCATTTGGAAGGCTAACCTCTGTTATATAGGTTTAAAGCAGGTAAAATTATTATACTGCACATAAACAAGAACAGTTATGAAGACAAAAGATTAAAACAACAAATGTCCGTGTGATGAAGTTGGATCCAGTGATGTAGCTTTAAATGCCACTGTTGTAACTATTAGCAAAAGCCCTTTCGCATCTTACAGGCACCGGAATGCTGTAGCTTAATAATTTACAACGCTACACATACAGTTATTCGTATTAATTTGAAAGCCTTGAATTTATTAATGCCGCTAGCGCCTTAGGTCACTGACGAAGCCTTTTTTCTTATCTCAAACCCGATTATATTTCTATAAGCAGAGTTTTATCGCAAGAGCTACGAACAGAATTAAACAAGAAATTTATCATCAAATTTCCGCTTCTGACCCCGTTGAAATTCATAGTCTTCAATCTGAGAAATTACAATTTGACACATTTTCATGAACAAAAGACCTGCTGCTCAAAAAAAAAACCGATAACGACCAACTATACATCACAAACCGTATTATGGAGAACATCACAGAGACGTCACAGCGTCGGTAAAAGCATAACAATTACCGATCGGGCATAGACTTCCCAGGCCAGATGTTATCACTTTTTCTGCATGCCCGTCTGATCGTCAACATATTACACATACAGAAGACGCATTCTAAGTGACTTGTATTGAGAGGAGAATATTACGGATAGTTAATTAAAAGATAGAGAAACTTTTTAGCTTAATATTAAAAGATTACAAAAATAATTCTTAAAAAGATAATCCTTTCAGACTGAAACTGTAATATTAACCTTCACATCCCGTGGATCCGAATATTCAAACTTCCTAACGCGATATGTGAGCCCCTTACGAATGGGCTATGCCGTACCTAAGGTAGAGACTAACCCAAGGAAGTAATTTAGACTACTCCCAGAGTATGGCTGGGGAAGCCATTCAAGTTTAAGAAGCTGATGTGTCGTTTTTCATGAATGTCGTCTTTTTAGTGTGGGAGAAAAGAAGTCGAAAGAAAGATCAAGGCTGTATAAGAAGTAATGAAAAAAAATAATAGTCTTCATAGCTAAGATGAGAGTTGGACCTCGTGCAAAATGTTTTATCTCACGAGTTACAGCGAAAATTCTCACGAGTCCTTGCAAAGCTTTCAGATCTAAGAGTTAATTAATTTTTCAGAAGCCTGAAGAAGCATCCAAGAAACAATATATCGATTGTCCCCCATATCTATGAGTTAAAAATTCCTTAATGATCTCTAATAATGATGATGATGGTGGGACGTTTCAGCTCACTGTTTTCAGATAAGAGTCAAAAAATTCACAATTAATAACAATTATTACAATGCCTTTATACAGTATATATATTCTTGTGCCACAAGTGGTGTAGGGTGTACTACCTGCATTCAATCTAATTCCTTGAACTTAGTAGTTTCCTACAGAAATTTTATGACGACGCCTTACGAATATCAAATTTGGCTATATTCGATATGATGAACTTTAATATTTTAGCCTAATAAAGGTAAATGTATATGAATTGAACCACGTTCAGGTACTTGCTTTCTACCTGTAATAGATCAAGCATAAGACCATAGTCAGGTGCTTAATTAAAAGATTCGCTCGATTTGATTCTGGAAAGGGTTCCATTTAATTATAATACTCTTCTTTTGGACTTTTTTACCTGGTTGGTACCATAACAACATTGTCTATAATAGTTTCTTTGGAGCCTTGATGGCTACCTGTTGCCACCAAAAGTCTATTTGCAAAAGTTCAAGTGTTAAATGCTGATAAATCCTTTAGTCACAGAGAATCTGGAGTTCTAAGCTTAAAAGGTTTAAGACACAACGTTAATTGAGTTAGTTTGTATTGCTACTTTTTGGAGTTTGCTATTATCTGTTAGGAAAGAATCGTCTACCTGCTAGGATTCCCCATTCAGGCCGTAATTAGTTGTTTGTTTTTACTTGCGTTTTGCGATCGAACTTCTTTACAAAGCGAATTACAAAGTAATGAGCAGGTGCGATAAGAACTTCTGCGGAAATGTTTTCATGCTTGAGGCGCTGAAGGGCACTTTCATCAGTTTACTCGTAACACTTAAATGTGAAATATTCTAACAACCTGCGTGAGGTAACTTCTGCCACAAAAATTCTATCTGTAACCTTTCATACATATAACCGCATTAAAGTATTATCGTTACAATGATTTGATATGAAGGACAGACATTGTGATCAGTAGAGGCATTTTGTCTAAAATACTTCTTGACTACTATTATAGTATATTATATATACTAGTATACTATATATATTAAGTTTGTGCGTATGTATACAACTTGGACTTGGGGTAGATCCCCCCGCCTTTTTTTTTGCTTTGCTTTCTTGCCTTTAACAAAGAACAAAGGTATGCTAAGCTCGTGCGTATGTACACAGTACCCACAAAGACTTGATATAAACCGCCTTTTATTAAACCGCTTTAAGCTTTCTCGTCCACCCGTCCATCTTGTTTTCTTTCTACAGATGGCAGTTTTCGAGTTATTTTGATGAAATTTGGTACACTTATGAATGACTGTATTAAGCGAAGTTATGTACGATATTTAGTGCTGGGTCGTGTTTTTACTTATGGATGGTTCGGAAATTCTCTATGTATACTTCAATTTGACCTCGGCAGCAAAACGCTTAGTCGTTTGCAATGCAAATTCAATGTCTGTTAGGAATGGGGAAGTAGTTACATTTCTTACACCCTATCTTTGATTTAGCACAATTCAAGCATAAGTGACATATTGTAGCGATGTACATCAACGATATTTTATGCACACAACCACACGCGTGCGGCCGTCCGCACCCACACAAACGCCCATATTTATATTTACATACATACATACATATATACGCTAAGATCAGTTAGTTTAATTTTCATTTTACTAGGTTATGTTTTGTAGTTTTGCAAACCGAGTAACGGATGTATAATGATTTTAACGATACTCCCCCATGTACTTATGTACATACAATACAAAATAATAATGTTTGTAATTTCGTTTGATATACGTATAATAAAACCGATTAATAAATGTTGTTAGAAATTTTGCCGTATAAAAAAAAACAAAGAAATCAAACAAAAAAAAAAAATACCAAAAACACATACAAATAAATTCCCACCCTACACCTATTTAGATCTTTTCAAGAAATACCCATAACAGTCATAGATAATTTGTTATCCTTAAATATCGAACATATAAAATATAAATATATACACATATACCATTAACATGCATACATACTTACATACATACGTATATATATTACTTAGAATGAAAAAAAAA
Source organism: Glossina austeni (assembly GCA_000688735.1). Classification (NCBI taxonomy): domain Eukaryota; kingdom Metazoa; phylum Arthropoda; class Insecta; order Diptera; family Glossinidae; genus Glossina; species Glossina austeni. The sequence continues at coordinate 737,910 of KK502448.1, forward strand.
AAATATCAAATAAAAAAAAAAAAAAATTAATAAATAAAAAATAAAATCCTGTCAAGTCATTTAAAATAAAAATTTTTTGTAGCCTCGTTAAATAAATTTTCAGTTAATTTATTTCATTCGTTGTGGTATAAATACATAATCATAGTTATATAGTCATTCATTTTAATAACTAATTTTGGTAGTGCGTGTACATGTAAAAGTGCATATTTAGTGAATTTTTATAAAAAATTTTTCATTTTCTTTACGCTTTATACCCATCATCAATATCACAAAGTGAAGAGAAAAATCGACTCATTCTGTTTTTCCCCCTCTCTCTATCTCTCTCATTAAGGAAAGATCAACCGCTATTATAAAGTGCATAGTAGTTCACAAGTAATGGATCAATGGGGTAATATTGAATCACTTTAACCATGTTCGTCCATTTGTCCGCTTCCTATCTAATTTCCCATTTTTTAAGGAAAAACAAAACGTGACCCATTTATTTTTAAAAAAAGAGTTGAGGCATTTGTCAGTATATATGTCTGAGCACAACAAACATTAAAGCCGATCCTTGCCTAACATTGCTTGCAAGTATGCCCGCTAAAAACACTCCTCACTGAACTCATCTTCAATAACATGATTTCCTTATTGACTATAAGGCATAAACTGAATCACTCGAAAATGCAGAAGTGTATCCCAAGCAACTTTGGTTATCTTTCGCAATCAATTGTCATGGTTTAACAATTTATTTCATAAAAAAAGTGAACCAAATATCCGGACTTAGCCTAAAAACCAAGTCGCGTTAAAATTAAACTCATCTCGAAAAAGAGTTAAACATTTCCCCTTTTTTAATCGGAGGCTTTTATATGTTTAATCAAAAAAAAAAAAAAATTTTTTTTTTCTCAAACAAATTTATTAAAAAGCAAAAAAAGTGAAACAAATCTTCTAACACAACCTCAAAAGAAGCGAACTAATAGTGAGCTAATCTCGAAAGAGATTTTTTAGGCGCGCGAAAAATTTTCGATCTAATGTTTTTTATTATTTAGTGGGAGACTTCAAAATGTTAACTGATCAAAAAAAACGGAGAGTACAACATATGTTCGAAGAAAGAAGCGAAATAAATTTTAGTTAATCTTGAAAGAGATTCGCACCTGTTCTATTATTTAATCTAAGGCTTTAATGGGTTTAGTCAAAAAGAAAAAAATTCTCGAACATAACTTCAAAAGAAGCGAACTAGAATTGAGCCCATTTAGGAAGAAGGCAAAATAATCTCAAAGGAGCTCATCTCGTAACAGATTCTAATATTTCCAAAAAGTAAAATAATCCAACATAACCTCAATAGAAACGAATTAGAGTTGAGCTCATCTTGAAGGGAACTATTTAATGGGAGATTTTACTGACTTTAGAAAGGAAAAAAAAAGCGAAGAAAAGGTTGTAACATAACCTCAAGAGAGCTCATCTCGTAAGAAATTCTTAAATTCCCCAGTAGGCTTTAATATGTTGAACCAAAAATAAACAAAACATGCTTTCCGAATGTAATCCCAAAAGAAGGAACCTAAAATTGAACTCATGTCGATAGAGATTCTCTAAAAGTTCGACAGATTTTAACCTTTACGTCTTTCACTATTTAATCGGAGGCTTCAAAAAGTTAACTCATCAAAAACGGAGAGCAAAACAAATGTTCGATCATAACCTCGAAAGAAGCGAACTAAAGTGAACGGAGACTCTACAGAAGAGATAAAGATTTTAAGTGTAACCTTTGCCATTATATACCGGAAGGTTTCAATAAGTTTACTCGATAAAACCAAACCTTAACCAAATTTTCAAATACAACCTCAAAATCAAAATCAACCAAAATTAGCCGAAATTATGCTTATTTTTGAGATGATCTCACAGTGGAAGTAAATTTTAAACTTAAAATATTCATAAGCATTTGCTTCAAAAAAGGTGCTCAAGCGATCCTCCAATCCGTCCTTTATTTAGGTTCACACGTTAACGAATAAGTGAAACGAATCAACTCCGATGGTGATGGGTATAAAAAATTCGTTACAGAGGCGAATTTCAGGGCTTTGTTTTTTAATCGCTTCTGTTTTCATAATTTTCTTTTCATTTTTCTTAATAGAAAGTAGTGGTAATGGCTGCACTTGATTAGTAAATCAAAATACTGAATAATGTTTTGATTATTTTTTATAAAATTCTTTAAAAAATTTTCATAAAATACTCTAAATCAACAAATAACAAAAAATGTATAGAAGGCTTACAGTCAACTAACGGTGAGTATGTAAAAAATAAAAGTGATGTAGTAGTGAAGTATAACTAAAAACTATTTGATGATAGTTTAAATAGCTTGAAAAATTTTGGAAAAATCTCGCCACACACTAAAAAGCAAACAAGTAAGAATGCTGTAGTGGGGCACGGCTGATGATTAGATACCCTACAGGACTTCGCTAAAACATCAAAACTTATGCATTATTTTTATGTGAATGCTGAACTTTCATGAAAGCCCTCATGTTGGTTGTTATTCAGATATCAATGTATATGTAGATCTATGTTAACCAAATTCCTTATGGTTGACAAACTAAGCATAACTTTTCATCATAAAGCGTTAAAAATTAGTTCCTATTTTTCATTAGAATCTTTATATGAATAGGAATCCAAAAAATAGACCTATGTGATGCAAATTCCGTAAGATTAATTTTTAGATGATATTAATATTACGTACGAATGTTCATCAAGAAATATTGAAAATTAGGCCTTTTTACCATATCAAGTGTAAGATTCCGTAGGAACGGGTATAGGGCCAGAGATTCAAAAAATTGTTCCACTTGATGCAAAGTTTTCACACAAATTTAGAAATATTCATTACTCAGCGATTTTTGTCGCGAAATTCTAGAAATTAAAATATTTTCTCAATATTTTTTCATCTCAAATAATTCGTTATATAGGGAATCGTCGGAAAAGTCGTTCCATCCGAACCATTTTTAACAGACCTCGTCCTGTACCAAATGGAGACTTATAGCTTGAAAACAAACGCAGACGGACCAATAAACAAGATTATAGTAAAAGGCGACTCTACTTCAAGTCTTTGCGGATGTTACGTATATACGCGAAAATTTAACATACCTTTACGCCGCAATTTTTGTAGGGTAGAAAAATTGGAAATTCTTTTTCAACGTCTTAATTAATCCCTTAAGCACGAAGAGGAATATGATCAAAAAGGAGGTATGGGAGGATTTTTACGGAGGACCTCGAATTCTTAATGTGGATCAAAACGCCACTTTCGAAGATAAGTTGCTGACACTGTTGAAATAGAGTTATTTTCTCCGCGTTTCGTTAAAATAAGTGGAACACGCATCTTGAAATTCATAAGACGTACGCCTGTGTAGGCGCCCCTCGCTTAACACAGCTCTTGTAAAAAACGGTTTCGATAGAACACGTTATAAGGTTTCGATTTCGTGTATTAAATACTTTCAAATATCGATTTCCCAAATAGAAAATTTTTTCCCCAAGTCATTACCATTTTTACCGCCTATCGTACAAGAGTATGTTAAGCTTGTGTAGATGTATGCAATACTCGGAAGGATTTAAGATAGGCTTGTCTATTATTATGCCGATCGATTTAAGCTTATCCGTCCGTCTGCCCGACTTGCTTTAACGTATTCAATCCGCAAGTGGCAAATGGCCTGTGTTAGCCCAACGACATAACTCTACTCAGATCGGAGCACTTTTTCCACAATCTTCCATGCAATACATTATTTTGGAAAGTTGGATAACTGTGAGGTGGTATAGTGTATTTAATGATTGACCCTGAACGACTATAGTATTTTTACATGTGGTTTTTTAAATCAATTAGTTTTTCGTAAACATATTCGAGAAAATTATGCATAAGTTCGCGACCGCAAGATAGCTTTTCCCCTGAAGTCATACAACAATGTGACATAAGACAATTACGTCAATTGGATGGCTTCTTGCTGTGACTTAATTGGTAGATATGGTTTTTTGATAATTATAGGTCATGCTTGATTTGATCTTGTCGTTTATGGACCTTTACCACCTTTAAAACTTTAAAATTACCGATCAATAATTTTTCTCGTCTAAAAAGAAACGCTTTGGAAACAATTTTTTTTTAAGGCGTTTCCCGTTTTTAAGGTTTTTGAGATTAAGATCATCATGTGAAATGCTTATGTTTTTGACGATTGTCGTCAAAACGTTTGACACTAAAGTTTATTCTTCTAAGTAAAAGCCAAGTTAACGGGCAAACAGAGAAACTGATATAAATAAGGCGATCTTGTTATTTTCGCTGATTAAAAACTTATCTAAATTGCAGGGCCTCAGATTTTCGGTAATTATGAACAAGTTCATCACACAACTTTCAAACTTAAAATGAGAGTAAACATATTGTTTTTGTTCTTTTTTTTTTGTGGAAGGGGTTTGACGACCTAGTCGTGTTTTGAACCAGCAAACAAATAAAAACATACATTAATATGTCGCGCGGATCAAGATTGTCAGCTTTTTAGATAAATTCGGAAGATTGCATAGACCGATTTAATGGACTTTCTCATCAGACTTTCAATTTTAATTTAAACGTAATAAGAATTTAGTTCTTTTTAGACAAGGTTTTAAAGTTTTAACTGTGACTTCAACGGCGGACAGACATGTTCATATCGTTTCCTGTCTTCCCTTTAATTTGAGATATATTTAAACATAATTTCTATCGAGAAGCATTTCTATGGCTGTTCCGCGCACATTTGGAGAATCCAATAAAGCCTCCGTTCATCCCCTTCTACGGTGACTGTTCAAAAACTTATATAAAAAATATTTTTCTTTAGAGCTAGCTTTACATGAGAAGCATTTAGAAATTAACGATAAGACGAAGAACATAAGCGAAGATGATATAGATAGTATTAACGTTAGAGTCAATGAGATGCAGATTGTCAAGTCTAATACAAACAACAATAACTTGTGCAAAACACAGCTTCTGTTGGTTGACGGACAAGTCCAGAAGAAAGTCGTGCACCAGTTGATAACGATGATGATAATGGCTTGGCTCAACTTTCCACCACAGTATCAGTTAAATGATTGCACAAATTATAAATTATGAGAACATTCTTTTGAAGAAAAAAAAAAAAGCAATTACTCGTGAGTACGTTAATTGTGGCAGATGTAAACCCACAGGCGGTACTAAGGCACTGATTAAGTGACTTAATATCCCCGATATACTTGTTAGCCCTGAACATAGAATTTCAAGCTGCACTTAACTAAGCTATTGAGCTTTTTTTATAGCATTTTTTTTTCTTGTACTTACGTCCTTATGTTTCATTATATTCTCTGGAGCAAACAACAGGCTTTTAGGTTTTTCCAAAAATCCCGCTCCTGGCCCTGCAATTTAAAGGAGTGTATGTTTAAAAAAACACTTTAGAAATTGATGCAAATTATATTCAGTTATAGGTGAATTATTTCTTTTACTCAAAAAAATGAATTCCTTGTAAATTAGATAAAAATATCTTACTATTGCTGTTAGATGAAACTTCAACAGCTATTCGGCTTAGGGAAATCAATTAACAATAACAGTAAACAAATGAAAGCATTATAGTCTGCCACGATCCGTCACTTTGACCTAAACTTACAAGTGTATGTTTAACATAAGAATGCAAGATGGATGGACAAGCCCCGGAATCACTTTCGGGATTGATTGGTAAAAAATACCTCAAGCATTTATGGGTGCTTTATACTCCCCGCCCAAATGGATACTGCAAGTACTTTTTCTAGTAACGGCGAAATGGTCGATAAAGAGGCCCGAACCGCCCGTCAGTGCACCAAATTCATCATACATGTTTCACACAAGAATACAAGATGGAGGGACAAGCTTTGAAATCACTTTCTGGATCGATTGGTAAAACATATCTCAAATCTTTATGGCTGTTTTATACATCCCAGTAGTTTTTGCAGTTTCAAATGCAACTATGCGGTGAAAATTGGTGTAAGCAAAACTCAATAGAAAGTAAAAAGCGGTACTAAGAAAGTAGCTTAGCGGTAAAGATTCTTTTGGGCAAAGACGGGAAAATAACATGAAAGCAATTGCAATCAGATTATATATAGCCTTTCGATCTCTTTTTTTTTTCCTAACCTGATATACTCTATGGAAAAGTTCATGTGGTCATAATGGTGGTAACGAGGAATTCTACAGATGGGGAGGGAGTCCAGAAATAATTCGAATAAACGTAAAAACTGTTGTTTGATAAATTGTAAAAATTAAGAAATTATCGGAAAAAAGATTATAGAAAAAATTCTCTCCACTAATATAATATAATAGATAAATTAATATAATAATTTTGAAATGGAATTCTTGGTTGATTTTGCGTAAGGAAGGTTTTTATTTCTTCTCCCTCTCTGTTCTCTCTTTACTTATCTCCTTCCCTCGTCCTTGCTCTTCGCAATTATCGATCTATTTCTCTCTTCCCCTTTTTTTATTTATCCATCCCCCTCTTTCTGTCCCATAGGAGAGGAAACGAGGAATTCTTTCAATTTTCTTTTTTTTTTGTTTACGCAGAAATTCTTCTCATATTTTTTTTATCAAACTACATATATGTTGCCTAACGTATTAGTTCACTGGTTGTTGGATTACTAAAGAATATACTTTGCTATATTTTTATGGATTTTTTATGGAGGGCGGCTTGGTACACATGCAATGCTAAAATAAAAGGTGAAAAAGGTTTTTAGGAATGTATATAAAATTTTAGTCTACTTACTCAAAGTTGATTTCGGTTGTGACCGCATCAAGGGCTAAAAATTGAAAAAAAGGAGTTTTATTAATAAAATTAAATTAACAAAAAAAACTCTTTTTCTGTTTAATACCTTAACAACAGTTTGCGTATGGCGCAATAAAAAAGAGCCTGCTTTGTTGTTAAACTGCGCAAGAGCGAAGCGAAAAGCCATGTTCACTAAAAAAAGTGCAATTAAATTAAAATAAATATTGAAAAAATAAAATGTATAAATGTTGAAAAAAATTTCAATAATGTCATGTTGTAGGAGAATAACTTATCGAACAATTTAAAGGAACACCGCAGAATTTCATTATAACAACACTATAATGGGCCATCACATCACATCATTCTGTAGTTAGTCATATAACGAAGGTAGTTATTCATATATAAGGAAGAGGTCGGATTATTTTCAATAGGGTTCGTGTTCTCTGGCCAAAACGTGTAGTGAATTTCACCAAAATATCTAAAAAAAAAAAATTTCTCGTAAGACAACAAGGCGGACAGCCGGACAGACAAGTTTAAATCGATTTAGAAAGTGATTCTGAATAATAAAACTTTAGTCTTTCTCAAGTTCTTCTAGGCGTGTTACATATACCTGCACAAGCTTAATATACCCTTTTACCACAATTGGTATAGAGTACAACGAGACGACCGATAGAAGTGTGATATGCCACTCGTTACAATATTTTTGATTTCTACATTTCATTTCATTTCTGTAAAGTAATAGTAAAGACTGCCCTTGGAGAGAGTTTCTTGAGCAACTATACAAAAAGTGGAATGAACTGCGCTGACCAAATCAATTGGGCAATATCAAGAAACAATTTTAGGCGTTTTTGATACACGGATGCTTATTCAATGCTTTCAATCGTTATCTGCTTGGATTGCAAATTTCGAATTTTTCGTTTTATTGCGGGTCTATACCGATTTGAGGCTAAATTAATTTGGGGTTTGTTGCTGTGAAGCACGAGCTTCTAATGAAAATTTTACAGTCAAAGTCCCAACAACAGATGGGCGCGATGGATCGAGATTAAACGATCTGTTATATGGATTTTTATATCCGTCATCGAAGGATGAGGCTGTAGGAACTGCAAACTGAAATATTTTGATGCAAGTGCAGCCATAGGAAGGATTAGGAAGGATTGGGAAGCATTTGACAGCATGTAGAAGCATTTGGAACCAAGAGAAGCAAAAATAAAAAAAGGAAAGCATTTGGAACACCTTCTAAAAATTTGGAAACAAGGGAAGCAAAGTGAAATATTTGGATGCAAGTGAAGCCTGAGGAAGGAGACATACCGAGCATTGTTCATTTTGGAAGCAAGCTGCCCCGTCGAATTAAGCTCATTCAGAAGGTTATGAAAGGTCTTCTATTGAACATTGATTTGTTGCAATATAACTGAAACATTAATGTATCCGGAGAAAGCAGGCAAAGCTCCTAATGTACCTTAGCCTTACAATGTTGTATGTAGGTTTGGATGAAGAAATTCAGATCATTCGAGTGATCTTGTCTCTTCTTTCGTACTTTGATTATCTTTCCCAAAACTTTCTCAATGACGTTATATTCCAAGAAATCCGATGGAAAGTCAAGCTACTCCGTTAAATTATTAGCTGCAATCGCATTCTTTTAATTATAGTTTCCTTGGGGTTAGTTGTCTCAAGATTGAATTGAGATTTATTACAAAAGCAAACAATTTGCAAAACTCCTTTCCTCTTTCCTTCCGGCAGTTATTTGGACGTCTATCGAAAATTTAACATTCGTAAACAAAATTTCAAACATCTATGATATGTAAAAAAGGATTGCAACAGCAAAATCGCGGCCACTCCTATAGAATGTAGTTTCAAAGTTTACAATTTGCTATCTAACTTTAACTTCTATGGAATGTAAATTAAAAACAATCAATCGTGGAAATGACTTCACGGAATGGGGTTTGATCGGTGTAGACAAAGACCAAATCCGTTGCAACTTTGCCTTTCAACAATAAATCGGAAAGAAAAGCTCTTCGCATAATGTTTATGGCATTTCCTAAGCGAGACGAACGGTCGTTTCCTTTCTCGTCGTTTTAACCGTCGATATAAGCAGTTTTCAAGCTATAATGTGATCATCTTCAAAATCAGCCAAAGAGATTTCATTATCCAAATTTCTGGAACCCATTTTCTCAGTTTCCTTGTCTGTGATCAGCTTTTTCCTTATAATTAATCTGATGGCGTGCGTTCGCAATAAATCGAAGAGCTGATGTTTTGAGTAAAATCATAATTAGCCTATTACGAGATAGGATACTAACGAAACGATCTAAATGCTTGTTATTATTGAATAGAAATTGAATTTCTAAATATTGAACGATTGACAAGCACAAACTAATATCGAGTAACACTACCCACACTCAGGGCATTTAAATTTTTATTCTGCAAAACTTCCCAAGTGCTTGTAGCAGGATTGAAATTTAAATATCTCATGAAATATGCAAACTTAAATAATTTAATGAAATTCAAATATGTCATGCGATATACAAACTTCGACAACCTCTAGAAGACTGAAATTTAATTGTCCCATGCAATATGCAAACTTCGACAACCTGAAGAAGTTATTAACATTGATAAACACCACTGCAAGCGTTATTATTCACTACAGCTAATAAATATTGACTGATTGACCAGCACAAGCTAATATTGAGTGACAGTCAGGTGACTTAAAATTTTTACTCTACTAAAGTTTACAAATGCCTGTAGAAAGATTGAAATTTCAATATCCCACGCAATATGCAAACTTCGACACTTATTGAAATTCAAATATTTCATGCGACATGCAATCTTCGACAACGGTATTATTTACTACATATTGATTTGTCTTATTTCCAAAAAAAAAAAAAAAAAAAATACGTTTAGTGTGAATGTAAAAACTTGCAATCACATTATGTTGTCCTTTTCTTTTTCTTTTTGATAGCTAACACAGCATTTTATTTATTACTTAGCAAAGGCGACAACCTTCCAGTATCGAAAATTCTTTGCTTTACGGTATAAGAAACAAATCCTCGCAAATTTGATTGCCATCACGGGTTAGGGATAAAAATATGCGCTGTTTTTTAAAGGTCATTAATAAAAAGTATTGGGAAAAGAAGAAAAATATAGAATCCTAAAATTGATTTTTCACTAAAAAATACAAACATATTGATGGCTGTGCGACAATCCCTTAAAAAAAATAAAATTGTTACCAAATTTTCATAAAATTTGTTTTAAACAATTTTCTTAATTTTTCCCGTTTCTTTTTTTATATACAATTATCAGTTTGTTTTTTTTTCGGTTTCTCACTGTTCTTTTTTGTTTTTCACTTTTTTTAGACATCTGGCCATTTCGCTTACCTAGAAATTGAGACGATAATCTTGAATTTTCGTTGTTTTAAACGGTTATTTTATACAAATAAAAAAAATATATGTACACAATTAATTTTTATTTTTTAAGACTAGATTTTACAATAATTTTTTATAAGTGTGTCAAACATATCATCTGTCGAAATGGATACTTGGTTTTTTATTGAAAAATAGATTTAAAGCAAAATATTGGAAAAACAGGTGAAAAGTCCCTAATCGCACCCGTAACACCACATAAATAGCATAAATCGGGATCGACTGCTTAGACTATCCAGCAATCCACCAACCTACCTTCGTATTAGAGTTTATAGAAATTTTTGCGAATTTTCTTCGAAGATCTCTCTATATAAGGGAAGAGACATTTGGAAGAAGAAACTTTGCATTAACAGTAAGTGTGCGTAGGTGTATAGAACATTGCGGAGGGGTAGCGCAATCAGACTACTTTTTTAATGGAATGTATATCATCGAGGGTCTACGATATTAGCCTTTCTATGAAATAAGAGACGTCTTGAACAAGAGACTTTATATTAACAGGTAAGTATAGGTCTAGGAAGCATTACGGGGAGTAAACCAATCAGACTAATTTCGATTTTATTTGAATGTCTCTACACGAGATGAAAGACGTTTGGAAGAGGAGACTTTGTATTACCAGTAAGTATAGTTATGTCTAAAGAGCACTGCGGAGGGCAAGCCAATCAAACTACTTTCATATTAAAATTTATATCTTCAAAAGTCTACGATTTTGACCGCTATATGAAATAGGAGACGTCTTGAACAAGAGAATTTATATCAACAGTAAGTATACCTAACTCTAGAGAGCATTGCGGAGGGTAAACCAATCACTACTTTCGTATTAGGATTTATAAAAATCTTGATTTTGTTCGCTGTTTTTTTCCACACGAGGTGAGAGACGTTTGGAAGAAGAGGCTTTGTATTAAGAGTCAGTATACTTATGTCTAGGGAGCATTGCGAAGAGTTAAGCGATCAGACTAATTTTATATTAGAATTTATATCTTCGAAGGTCCACGCTATTGACCGCTATGTGAAGTAAGAGACGCCTTGAATAAGTGTACGTAGGCGTAGGGGAATAAACCGATTAAACTTTAGAATTTATAAAAAATTTTCGACTTTCTTCAAAGGTGTGTGAAATTAATCCTTCTTTGGGCTAAGAGATATCTCGAAGACTTTTTTATACTGTATTAATAGTAAGTATATATTGGATCTGGAGAACATTACACTAATGGTGTATAAATAAGGACGAGCAAACGGTCTTATCTCTCTCATCGCACGTAATCTAATGAAAGAAGAGAAGAAACTCGCATTTGTTTAATCATAATTTGCAGACAAGTTGGCACAGAAGCTATCTGGATCTGTTGATGGATATTTTTGACACCACACACTCAGGACGCAGGGCTTGTTTATGATCCTCGATATCGAGTAAAGTCGATAGCTGTTGATCGCGAATTCTTTGCAACGAGAAGATAGTTTACAGCTGCCGGTAAAGTAAGGGTTTTTCTTACTACCGGATGAAAGATATTTCCTAATCCTAAAACAACTTAACATATTTAAGTTACGCATAAGAGGTTACTCGATATTGAGAACCATAAGACGGATCTTGCTTTCATGCCCGTATGACTGAGATAACTTGTCAGCAAGTTTCTAAGAAAGCGTCTCCCAACTCCTCTAACAAGTTCAAATATCCCAAGTTTCCCAGCTATCAGCTCGTTACTAAGGGAAAGAGATTATTGTTGAGGACATTTCGGAATAAGAAAAATTTAAATACAAATATTTTGATAATTTTTTTAATTAATTTATTTACGGCAAATAATTTTATTTATTATTCAAATACAAAGAGAAATCATTACATTGCTATGTGTATATAGGTAGAGGGGTTTACAAGAGAATCTGAAAAGATTTTTTTTTGTTTTGCGCTCGCATTTCGAATTTTACAGAAAAGGAAAACTTTTTTTTGCGAATATAAGGTTTTTTTTTTTTAATATACACACAAACATGCACACACACGCATATATATATTTACATATATATATTTATATATGCGTGTATATAAAGGTAAGTAAAATAAATGAATTCTATAGTTTTAGTTTAGAATATTGATCGATCAATGAATCTGAATGAATCTCTCTTAGGTATGCATAGCTAAATATAAAACCATTTTTAAAAAGGAAGCTGACTCTTTCATCCTCTCTTTTCTTTCTTGCTCTCATTCTTTTGTTTTTTTGTTTTTATCTCTTTAAACAGTTCTTCTATGCAAGGATTCCAATAAATCTTTATTGGTTTTCTTTACGTAATTCTCTTAGCGTCTACATAGCAGAATTTATCTCGGTAGAGAGCATATTTCACATGAGGTTAATTCGCTGCTGTTAATGAATGTACAATGATTGCAAGTCCAGGTCTCAGCTTCATTGTCTGATGTCTCCAAAGGTGCGGGTGCGGTTCCTCCGCCGGCAGCAGGGCGCGCTTGAAATGAAGCGGGGGCAGTAACGCCCACGTCAGCAGAGCTAACACCAACGGAAGGATAACTTGTTGTACCGCTGAAAAATGTTAAGAAACTTTAGATTTTCGAGAAGTAATGATGATTGAAGCGATTAAACTATTTGATCCCTATAAGATATTATATGTATCTTGTTAAGTTCCAAAGATAGTTAAGTAAATATACGAGGTGTGTTCAAAAAAAAAGGCGACTCGAGAAAATGTTTATTTATTCATTAAAACTTATTTTGTCCACTGCAAAGTACGCGCTCCTCAGCCTGATCTTGAGCTCTCTTAGCAGTGCAGTCTTTACCTCCTTAATCGTGGCAAAAGCACGTTCTTTAATGGGGGCCAAGGTCGCAAGAAGGCCAAGTCCGGTAAAGATGGTGGTTGAAGCATGAGACAATGGTGTTGTTGTGGTGACGGTTCTTTTGGTCAAAATATAGCAATTTCGGAACAAGCTTCGCTTCGTCACAGGATTGATGCTCAAAGCATAGAAAAAAATTGCTCAGCACTAGCCCAGCGATATGCCAACAACCTCAGCAACTTCTCTAATACTGATTCTAGGATTCTCCATAACAATTCTGTTCGCTACTTCAACGTTTTCATTGGTGAGGTGTCCAAGACAGAAAAACGAAGGATTCAAAAATCGAATGAACGTATCCCATGAAATTTTGAAAAAGTCACTTTCTTTTCGAACGCAGCTCGAATGTTTGTCTAGCGTACTTGTAAAGAATCAGGGAACGATCTATGGTTCTCGGTATCGCATAAACTCGATCACAATTTGAACACAGTACGAAAGATTTGAATACAGTACGAACGATGTCTTTACACCTAATGTAGCTATCATCGAGTTTACTTAATGTCCAGAACCCTTAACCGATCCCAGATAGATATAATTATGCCTTTCACTAAAATTTATAAACATCATTCAAAATTATATTTCGGATCAGATTTCTTGTACAATTAAAAGGAGCTTTGCCGCCTTTTTCCAAACCGTACAGACAGCCATTTTAAATAAAATTTCTAATTATGTTACTTCCTAAGCCTTTTTTCCATATTAGATAGAATCAAATAGTTTAACTAGTTCACTAAACTTATAATAGAATACTTACCCACTCCCACTTGAACTGGCTTGTATTAAGGATTCCAGCACTTTCCATACTTCTTCCTTTTTGAAATTGTAAGCCATACTAGAATTTTTAGTGTGTACCGCTTCTAATAATGGCTTAATATGCTGACGCATGGGCAACATATCCATTCTGTATAAATATACAAGTAAATGAAAGTCGGACATCGCCTGTAAGTATTCATCGTTCTCCCATTGCGAGAGATACGTGCTTAGGGCATTAAAATCTTGCAGATGACCGTCCAAGTAACGATTCTCGACTGGGAACGGTTGACGTCGATCGTATTGAGTAAAAGTGAATTGCTGTTGTAGGGGCGTTGTAGCGGGCACATCGACAAGTAGATATTCAACCGGCAATGGTCGAGCCATACGTTGCACTTCATTGCCGTATTGATCTTTTTCCTGCCATTTACAAATTTTTAAAATGTAAAAATGAAAAAAAAAACATAAAAATTTTTTTTAATAAAAAATTGCTAAAATAGTCGAGCAGCAAGTGTTATTATTTTGTGGGAATGGTAAGTTGAACAATATTGTTTAAAAAGAGAAAAAATAGCTGCACTACTTCGCTTAACATATTGTCTTTCGTGTTGCGATCTCGATCACATTCAAAGGTGGTCGTCCTTGGAGCAAAACACGTCGATGTATTAAATTTCATGAAAAAATTTCAAAAATTACGACCTGCAGGTTGAACACAAGAAAACAAAACGGACGCACAGGCGGATGGATGGAGAGATAAGTTTAAGATCATTTCTAAATCGCTTTGTGTAAGAAGATGTGTAGACTGGCTTACAAGCGTAGATAGATTTACAAAGTGATTCTGAGTCGAAACTGAGTGGAACTATCTTAAGTTCAAGTAGGCTGAACACAAGAAACCAACACAGACGGACGGACAGACAAATTTAGGTTGGTTCAGAAAGTGATGTTATCTACTATCTCAAAATTTCATTTTTGACGACCGAATATTTGATTAAGTCTATGGCTTCACCGATTAGCGGCCAGTTTTATCTATCTGTATATATAGGTGTATTTTTTTTAAGGTTTCAGTTTAAAAGTGGGCACATATGAGCACGTATTAATAGCAGATCGAAAATTCACAGCTTTCACGGCGCTGCAAGACCTCGACCTACTTAAACACTTACAGTTAAAAGGTCTTTGAACTCCGATTTTTTGTCGTTGTTTATTTTTTTTACTTTTATACCCCAAACTACTTGGGATGCAAAAATACAGCAGGACTTGAGATAGACCCGCCTTCTAGTGCACCGATCGATTCAGAATCACTCTTTCTGAATAAAGCCTGTCTGTCCATCCATGCGTCCGCCTGACGTCTGTCCCTGTATTCTTTCTCGTGTTCAACATATATGTTTTTTTTTAAGAAATTTGATAGAAGGACAAGTTTTGACCCAAGGGCGACCAGTATTGAAAATGCTTTTGCAAATGCTTCCCATAAAACATATCTTTTTGTAAAATCGTTATATGAATAACTGCATTAACACATTGACGGACAGTAAAAATTTCAGTGAGGTGCAAAAATTAACAATCGATTTATTTTCAAAATAATTTGTGGTATCCGAAATTTGATTAGAAATATTTTGCAAGGATGGTCATGGATTATACATCCACGATTATATCCAATTCTCCATTATATTATTAGCGCTAAAGAATTTATTTTTTTTAATGATCCGTCACTCATGTAACACGGTGATGGTCAGAAAGAAGAAGGAGAAGTAAAGGAAGGGAGGTAGGCGCAATCTAATGTGTCTGTGTGCCAAGTCGGTTCACTTCTGCATGAAAACGAATGCCAGAGCATTTACGCGCGTGATAAGAGAAGTAGTAGTAGTAGGATGTTTAAGGGTGGGTCGTGATCCACTACAAGTTTGTTTTTTGTTGCTTAAAAACGAAACAGAAAAGAATACCACATCACCTCTGCTGCCATGAAAACTAGGTGCACGAATTTTCACCCTCACCCTAATATTTACCATGAACTACGATCAACTCTACACGCTATAAATAATATCACATTTTTGTTATGATGGGCAGGACATTTGCGTTCGAAAAAATTTACGATATTTCCAATCTGTTAATCATACGACATTTCCAAGTTCTTTAAGATGAGTCTACGTGTTCGTCCTTTTCAACATTTAAAAGGTAAGTAAACAAGTGAAAGCGTAACTTAGCCTTGCATTACTCATTCACTTACTCACCTACTCACTGACTTCACACTTCTGTTCTAAACTTATAAATGGCAAGGTTAAAGTCTTTAACAAATCTGTACTAAGGTCACATAATACAAAAAAAAAAAAAACAAAACATGTTTCGCGAAGTAAAAGGACATCAAAAATCTCTTAATGTCCAGCATCAAAATTTCTTGCTCTCTTAAAACTTTTCAAAATGAAAATATACTCAGTTGAACTAGTGACCTGATTTTCGAAACTTTCGATTTGAAGCTTTTTAAACTAAAAGAGAGGTAGATAGATAGAGAGAGAGATAGATAGAGAGACAGAGAGAGAGAAAGAGATGAAGAGAGAAAGATGAAAGAGAAAGAGCAAGCATGAGAGAGCAACTCCCACATATATATATGTGTGGAGGCAGTTTGAAAAGTATTTATATACAAATGTATATGTGATTTAATTAAGTTTTCTTGATAAGCTTTTACAACCTGTTTGCACGTAATAGGTGGTGGTAAAGAGCAAGAAGCAGCTAACAGTTATACACGATGAAGACCATGAAATTGCCTTTTTTACAAGGTTATCTTGTAGTCCTGGTAGCAGTTGATTGTTCAACTCATCGTCGCAGTATCACATCTCCCCCGCCCCCCAAACCCCGACGTCCTCAGTCCTAATCCATCTTCACGAAGTAGAGTTTTTAAGGTCAACATTTTTTTTTCTTAATTATCACAAAGTGAAAAAAGGAAAAATGACAAAATTTATTAAAGTAACAAAGTATTTACTGTTGTTATGTTGTGTGTGTTTGTTCTCTTTTACTTTTCTTTCTTTTTCATTTGACAATCTTTTTCAAGGTTATTAGGTCAAAATCTTAAAAATAAAAAGTCTTCTCTCCTTTAAATTTTTTTTCTAGTTAGTTAGTTAGTTAATCATGCACTCTCTCATGTATTTACGTAAAAGTGGAAAAGTTGAAAACTTTAAATAAATAAATAAAACTTGAATATTAAACACGCGATCTTTGTTGCCAGTCAGTGAGCGAACAAGTAGGAAGGAGATAATGAAGTAAATTTCAAGTTTGGTGCTTAGGAATAAGCGACTTGAGGACAGTCTTCAAGGAACTTGTAATATGTCTACTATTTATTATTATTATAATTTATTATTATAATTTATTATTATTAAGTTATTATTATTATAACCATCATCGAAGAATGAGGAATGTATTCATTTTATTAAAACGTTTGCACCGCCCACAAGGAAGCATCAGAGAACTCACAAAAAGCATATATATTTTTAATAAACATCAAATTTTAAATCGATTTAATCATTTCCGTCTGTTCGTCTCGTTGTTTGTGCGTCTGTCCATCTGAACTTGATGAAGCTATCGACTTAAAACTTAGCAGAAACATTGGAAGTTCTTGCACGCAGGTTATTAATAAAAATGGGTCAAATTGGTCAAAGGATACGCCCACAGCACCATGTAAACTGAAAACACCTCTGCTTTTCCAAAAGAAAATAAAAAGTTGGTTTTTTGCTCTTTACTCATAGACTACAGCAGATAAACGTACAAAAATTGGAACGCATATTCTACGGGCGATGCTGTAGCGAACAAATGGAAAAAATTGACCACGCCTACCCATTATCATAGCGTATCAAAATTTAATTTTTTTTCGTTACTTTTCGATAGACAAAGGATCTCGACTAACAACTCAAAGGTGATGTGTTCAGTTCTCAAGCGCGGTGGAGCTTCCAATAAAGCCGATAGGCTTAGATGCTAGTGCTTCAAGACTTAGAATTTATCTTCACAATAATAATAATAATATTTAAGACAGTCGGAAGGACGTCCCGCCCTTGGTTCGTTTTTTAAGATCAGAGTGGAATTTTACAAACCAATATCTAACTGGCCGATTAGTTATCAGCCGTCATCAGCGTATACGATGCATAGTTTTTCAGCTGTCGCCTTAGCGCTTTGCTTTGTTTAAATTCACAAAGCGTGACCATGCACATATGACTCGACCTAAAAAGTTTCCAGGTGGACAGCCAATTAGGTTTATAGACAAAAAGTATGTTTTGTAATGTAAGCACATATAGAAATCAATTCAGACTATCAATAGCCGACGTAACTATCATTGCTTTTACGGACAACTTCGATTCTTTTAGGCATAGATGAAATTTATTCACAGCAAGTCTCTGCTGGAGGCAGATATGATTACACGATACATTTTGAATATTTTTCCACATTTTTTTTTTATTACTATACGAAGCTTGACGCCTTAGGTCGCCCCAAACGTTTTACCAATAGGATTGGGGACGGGAGACTGGCTTGGTCATTCAGTGACATCCAAGTTATGCTTCCGGAACCATGTTTCCACCAAATTGATGAATATTTCGGATCATTATCCTGCTAAAATTTTCATAGCATGGGCTTCGTGATACGGTATTATTACAGTTTCCAGCAACTCTTTATATACAAATCTATCCAAAGTGTTTTCTCTGAGATGTATCGGGTCAATATATTCATCCAAAAAAGGCAGCTCCGTAACATAAGATTTCCTTCATCCGCTTTTGATCGAAGCACATTTCTTCTCCAAATATATTTATTGTTTTTGCCGTCATTTTAAAGTATAATTGTTGTTGCGTGTTAAGCCTTCTAATCTGCACCAAAACGCTTTCCTTTCCCCCAAATTAAGTTTTCTTGGCAAAGGAACATTTTTCGAGCTATTCTTTCTGATCGATTAGCAAACATATTCACATTTCCTATCTCTTTCCTCACTTCTTCCGCACCGCGTCGTCGGGTTACGCGTACTCATAAGTGATCGGCCAGAGTTAAAAAAGAAAAAAAAAAACAGTTATTAAAGGCCTTCCTCCGTTTTTCGACGGGAAGTCCGTGATGAAAAGGATTCAGAGAGATGGAGATCAAAAGACAAAAAATTTAGATGAATAAGAACCGCTTATAGAAGTTTAGCTAGATTTTGGTATCTAATCAGATAAACAAAAGTTGAAAGCCTTCACGTATATTATTCCTATTGCGTGCTAAAAATTACCCATGGGAACTTAAAGTGACTTCATGGAATTAAGATTCACATGGCACTATAGCAGCTTTGAACTTGAAAGTAGTGATGGATGCCTTAAAATTTCTGCGAGACATGTAAGCAATTTTCTTATGCTCAACACAGTTATCGAAGAGTACCGTGTAAGTGAAATAACTTCAATTCATGAAAGTACTGAATAGAAAGTCAAACTTAGATGTCGTTACCGACCACTTAATCATCTTATTTTTTTTTTATCAGTCTCGTGACATAAAAAATTTTTTTAATATCGTGCCTGTCAAAACTTGTGCAACGCACACACACACACACACATATATATATATATATATATATATACGTATGTAGCTACGTATATATATGGGCTTGTTTGTACGTATGTACACATATATGCAAAATGACGAAGAACGTAGTCATGAACCCATCCATAACGTTTTGCAGGCAATTCGCATGAATAAGTAAAATAGACCGCCACCACCACTAAGCAACCAGCTAGCAATCGACTGCAAAGACGGTGGATGACAAATGTGTTGCGCCATTGAAGGAATTGTTGATGCAAAAATTTCAAGGCTCTAAAGGAAATAAGTATTTGAATGAAAGAAAAATTGAATAATTTCATAAATTAAATAAAACAAACGTAACTAACATCCGCATAACCCTTAGCTTAGTAGACAGCATCGATCGCAATCTAAATATTAAAAGTGAAAGTAAATCAATTTTCTGGTGAGAAAATGAAAAATGAAAATTTCATAAATGAATTTTATAATGTGGGGCAGTTTTGCTTTTAAAAACGAAAGCAAGTTAAAAGTTGTTTAGAAGGGACGGGCAAAGCGTAGCACGGAATATTTTCAAAAGCATTTATGATACGAAAAAAAGACTAAATAGTTACGCTATTCCATTTAATCCAGTTATTTATATAATCACTTTTCAAAATAAGGCTTTATATCGTGAGTAATGGAAAAAGTTCTCCGATCTGAATCATTTTTAATAGCATTCGCCCTTGGGCGAAAAGACGTCAGTGTATCAAACTTCATTAAAATATCTCAAGAATTGCTATGTTTGGGTTGAAGAAAAGAAAACAAGACAGACAGACGGACAGACATGCTTAAATTTGTTCGGAAAGTGATCGAATCGATTGTTGTAATGAGAGGTTGGTCTATCTCCAATCCACACAAACTTAGTATACCCCTGTACCACACAACCGGTGTGTGGTGTGTGTGTGTGGTGTGTGGTGTGTGGTGCGTGGTGTCTGTGTGTGTGTGTCAAATCTCATCAAAATATCTCGAAATTTTCAACCTATAGGTTGAATACAACTTGTCAGACAGATGGACAGACAAGCTTAGATCGATTCAGTGGGGACTAACTCAAGTCTTTCAAGTTGTTGCATACATCACCGCATATACACCTGTTCGCCAAGTGGTGTAGGGCATAAAAATCTGAATAAATTACTTTTCATACATACTGAAGCATTGTAGGTTACGCTTTCGACAAAAGGTATGGAATTTAGATATGGCTCCCATTAACTTATGGCTGTCTCTCGCATAAGCCTAGTAATTCTTCAAGAAATACAAGCTAACGCAGGTTGACCGATCATCCGAATTTACATCCGATAACTCAAAAAGTATTCAGCCTTCTATCACGATGTAAATTAGATAAGATGTCGCCAAGCCTTTAACGTAAGTTAGCGAGCGAGAAAATGACACTCTTCAGCCCGGAGATGATTAGTCCCTGAGTGCCAGATGGAAAAATGAATATTTTCCATATCTCTACTATTACACAAAGCAGGCGTTGTGGTGCAATGCAACTCCTCCATCGAGGAGGCGCTCTATGCCTGCCGCTTGGCCCAACCACATCAGCCACAAAACTCCCGAAAAAGTCAATACTGCTATCAGGCCGAAGCAGTGTGCGTCAAGGGTCTCCTGGCACTTGTGGCACCAGAAAGGAAAGAAGGAAAAAGCCTCTCATGTTGGGGAGATAAATATCTAAGCAGACTTACATTCATGCTAAACAATAGGATTCGTTCGTGAGATAGAAAAAGCTAAGGGAGAGCAGCATGCCTTCTGTAGCATTATCGATCTGTCGCGCTCTACCATGATTAACAATTTATGCTAAGTTCATATTTTAACATAATATGACACCTAACCTAGTTAAGATAGCCTAATTTAGTTGTAACCCAATTAGTCGTAATTCTAGTAATAACATAGTTTAATCGTATTAATCGCTTACTCTATCATTATTGTAATTACAAT